>OZ002728.1:40463232-40670101 GCA_963924305.1 Polygonum maritimum
AACAACTCAAATGCATGTCTCAACCGAATGCATAACAACAAATCAGCACAATTCGAAGAACAACAACAACAAATCAACAACAATTCGAAGAATTAGAAACCGAATGCATAATCAGCACAATTCGAGTGCATAACAACAACAACAGCAAAACAAGAACAACAACAACTCAATCCAACAACAGCATAATAAACCTAATTTCGAAATCACAAACCACAAACCTAATTTCGAAATCGCATGTCTCAATCCAACTCGAAAGCATGTCTCAGTTCAAATCACAAACCTAATTTCGCCATGGCTAGCGGAGGGAGATCTGGCTCGCGACGGCGGAGGGAGATCTGGCTCAGGACGGAGGGAGGAGATCGCGTCGGAGGAAGCTCGTGACGGATTTGGTAGAGACGGAGGAGCTCGCGTCGGAGGGAGCTCGCGTCGGAGGTGCGAGCGACGGCGGGAGCTCGCGTCGGCGGAGCTCGCGACGGCAGGAGCGAGCGACGGAGATGCGAGCGACGGTGAGGAGCGACGGTGCGAACGTCGGACGCCGCGAAATCGCTCAGAGATCTGGCGATGGAGGACGCGCGACGGCGGAGGGAGAAATGGCTAGGAGAGGTGGTGACGAGCTCGCCGGATCGGAATCGCCGGTGGAATGAAAAGTCGCAGATCTAGATCTGGTACGTGAGAATGAGAGATTTGAGTAGGGATTAGGGTTTTGTTCACTAGGGGCTTTTTTGTCCTTCTCGGTCAAAATCCGTTTATTTACAAAAATACCACCTCATCTACCCTTTTCCTTGTTTTCTTAATTTAATGAGAAACAATCGGATCTAACGGTAGAGATTGTTTATCATTTTACACTCTAAGACTTGTTTATACCAGAACCAAATTCATTTATTTATAGGGTCCGTTCGTTGCAAGCATATTATCTATTATAAGGGCTTTTTTAAAAAGAAGCTCTTATTGGAGTTGGGAAAAGTGGTGTGATTGATTTGACTTTTATGTTGATTTTTTTCTAAAAAAATAGCTTATTTCTCCTTGTGATCCGAACATGTATCAAAACAAATAATATATTATAATGGATTATTTTAAATAAGCTGAAGGCTGCCGAACACAACCATATTGTCATTTTTCAATTAAAGATTACGATCATATAAAAACTAAAAAAGATAAATTATATACAATCAAATCTTTAATTTAGCAATAAAAGACTGATTAACATATTGATTAAAAATTATTTTTTGACAATTTTATAAGAATTAAAGGGATAAACAACTATATACAATCAAAGTTTTAATTAAGAAAGAAAAGACTAATTAACATATTAATTAAGAAATAAAAGATTTTGACTGTTTGATAAGAATATCTATTGCCATATATAATTATCAAAATCTTTCCTTTCTTAATTAATATTTTATAGATAAGATTTGTACAATTACAAAAATTAAAATATTTTATAACAAATCTATATATTTAATCTCATTTACCTATATAAGTATGATGTGGTGTGGATATCATGTGGCTTAATCAAATCTTATGTGGACATATATATAGGGACGCTCAGGTACAATAGGTCTTGTGGTACAATATGCGGATTAAGGAGAGACGTTGGAATAGAGGTAATCAAGGGTGATTAATTAGGCAACATGATAAGAAAAATAGGGAAGGGAGGATTGTATTAATAGGGAATTAATTTTAAAAGGAAGGTATCCTATTTTTAGAAGGGATTTGGTTGCTCATTCAAATTAAAAAGCCACGTTTTCTAAATATGGAAGTTCCTTGATTCTAGGGATTTTTTTAAAAAATAATTAATTTACCATAAAATTCAAAAACCGGCAGTGAATCCGGCCTAGAAAAACTATTAGTCCGTGTTTGAATAACTCTTTAGGATGGTTTGAATAGTTACAAAGTTAAACATGTTCTATTGCTTTATGAATCTTTTTTTAATTTAGTGTGTTCATATATTACTATAGTTGAATAAGTACTTGTCTTCATATGAAAATCAATTCATTATAAGCTGAATCATTACAATTAAAATAAAACTGAAAATAAGGACCTTATGTGACCATTGAATATGTAAATGTAATGCATTGAATAAGACAAAAATAAGGATTGTTATAACTCGAATAATACTACAATAAGTTTGAAAAAGTACATCTATTTTTCAATATACACTGATATGATAAAGAAATGTCATTGTCTTTGTCTTCAAACTTCATCCATTATTCATCCCCCTTCTTGAATAACTGCAAAACAAAACACACATATATGAATATCAATTCATGCATAATAATACACACAACTAATATTGTTGAACAAGTGTTCATCATATAATGCATAACTATCAAAATGAAAATACACTATTGTAAAAGTTGTCTTATGATCATTGAAAACACTATTATACATCATGAAAAATATAAAACAATTTAATTCTGTTATTTGAAAAAGTATTATTAATATGTAGAAAAACACAATAGACACACATGAAACAGAAATGAAAAAACACTCTTTTCATCTTATACATGTAAATACTTGAAAAAAATTCAAAGAGAGAAACCATTACATATTTGAAACTAATATGTCAAAAAGTTGTCTTATAATCATTGAAAAACACTATTATACAACATGAAAAATACAAAACTATTTATATCTATTATTTGAAAAATTGTTATTAAAATGTTAAAAAACACAATAGGCATACATAAAACAATAAATGAAAAAATTCATTTTATCTCGTAATGAATAAGTTCTTGTAAATAGTTGAAAAACATTCAAAGAGAGAAACCATACATGTCTTCCCGACGATCTCTTCTCGTCGATCTCATTCAAGTTGCATCCATACATGTCTTTGTTCATGAACTCAAAAGACAAGAACCCAAATCAAATCTTAACGAATGTAGTTACGTTGGAGACAATTAAATCCTTTTGAAACCATAAAGCTTCAGTGCAATTAATCTATTTCAAGATATCTACAAAATCTCATTTAAAACCCAGATTTGAACTTCAAACATTACAAAAACTCCCAAACCAAAAACACCGCTGAAATTTACACAAACCCTAAGTAAACACGATTAATCGACTAATTGAATATGTTGTTGTAGAAAATTAAACCTGAATTATGAAATTTTCAAATGAGTTTACAAGCATATCGATGTTCTCAAACCGAAATTACGATTTCGAAACCCTAATATACATAATCCGATTTTGCCTGGGTGTAGAATGAAATAATTTCACGAAAATAAAAAAAGGTGTGTGATGAAAGAGTACCAAAATCCGCTTGAATCTTTGAAATTAGGTGAACTTGATGAAGACGACTTCAATGGTGTGCGTTGGCTGTGTAAGGTGGAAGATGAAACCACAACTAGAATAGAGAAGACGAAAAATAGATTTGGAAGGCTAGAATACCATAAGCTAAACAAGATCGCTTTTACCAAAAAAAACGGTATTTGAGAATAATTTTCCTTCCTAGCGAGATTCTAGTAGTAATCCCGTGTTTCTCAGCCCCCATCTCAAAAATACATCTTCTTTTAATATAATTTTGACCGTAGAAGAAAACAGATCTAAAGGCCATAAAATTGTTGCATGTTACACTCTTAGAGAGTGTTTTACTTGAGCGTAATTCACATATATATACATATATATATATATATAAAACATGGATAAGTAGATATGATATGACTTAATAAAAAATTCAAATATATGTAATATGGAGCAACGATGGACCGACACGTATCAAAATTCTAGGTAGCGAAATGTGAGGACGACACGTGGAAAAATCCTACATGGATGAGTTTACGACCATTGCTAGTATCTTTCTTTCTACCATTGCACTGAGTTTCCATTGAATTTAGATGCTACTTTCGAGCTCCTTCACATGACTTTCTATATGGATCTAGGTTTTTCCCTTTCTTATTGTTTTATGCTCCCATTTGAAAACTTTCCAATTTGGCGGTTTTGATTTTCGGGATTATAATGGTGAAATCTCACCTACAATTGATAAAAGTTGTAAAATAACAGCTATTTATGTTTGTACAAATGTACAATACAATTTGAAGTTTTCATTTGGAATAAAATGTTGTTTGTGTCTGCTTGTTTGAGTGCCTACCATGTGTTCAATAAAATTCCTCAATCATCTATTGTATAAATTTACATGAACCGTTTCATCATTTCTCATTGAACCATACCTTGAAAATTCATGAACCGAAATGGCAATATATGTGAACAAAAGAGCAATTGTATTCGCACATTTTATAGTACTCATAACAAAGTGTGGTAAAGGGAAGCATATAATTGATAAAGATTGCAATGCAGAAGTTGTTAGTGTCTTTTACAATGCGATTTGAAGTTCTTGTTTGTAATCAAAGGTTGTTTGTGTATGCTTGTATGAGTGTTGATGCGTTCGTGGCCCTCGTGGTTGACAAGAACACGAATGTCCCGATCAAGGTCGTAGGCGTAAGTGTGTTTCTCTTGCTTGAATGATGAACGATGAATTAGTAATGATGCGGAAGCGATTGATGGTGTTCGAATTAGACGAACGAAAGGTTTGATGCAATGGGATTCCGGGAAGAAGGAGAAACTCAACTTTTTACTTTAGGGAATTCTATATTGCATAAACTTAATGAAAGAGATTACAGGAGTATTTATAGAGGAACTTTCGTGGCCCCCTAGGTCTCTTAACTAGGAAAGATATAAATCTAGCAAATCATATCTTATCTTTGGAAAGATAGAGATATGACTTGTTACAAAAATCCTATAAGTAAAAGATATCAATAAAAGGAAACAAGCTATCTATTATTAAATCAAGTAACTATCCTTAAATAATAACTTGACTTAAAATAAAAGAAATCTAATTAAGGACAAACAGTTCGAAAGGAATCGAAATGAAGCTCGGATGTGCTCGCCAGGAGGCAGTCGTTGGCGATCAGGGGAGGTCGTGGGCGACCATGATCGCCAGGAGGTGCTCGCCAGGAGATGGTCGTTGTCGACCTAGGCTAGGTCGGGTTCGACCCTTCTAGAAGTGTGGCCGAGCTTGTTGAGGTCGAGTCTGAGCTCCGCTGGGTAGAAACGACAACCCATCTCGTGACGTTCAAAGAACCTTGTGATCGGGAGACGCGGGCCACTAAGGATTGGGTGGCTTGGGCGATGCTCTTGGCTCGGCTCCTTGTGATAGGACCCTTGGACTTGAGTTGAAGAGCGTCTTCTTCCTCTATGGTTGACATGGCGGGCAAGGGCGCATCATCCTCTCCCTCTTGGCTTGGAAACGTCCCCGTTTCCTCAAAACCGAACGGAGGCTCGATGTATGGCTTCAAGTCGGCCACATTGATGGTAGGATGGATCCCATAGGACTTGGGTAGCTCAAGTTGATAAGCGTTGTTGCTAATGCGTCTCAACACCTTGAATGGGCCATCTCCTCTTGGATCAAGCTTGCTCTTCCTCTTTGATAGAAATCACTCCTTCTTGAGGTGCAACCAAACGAGATCCCCGGACACAAAGATCACTTTCTTCCGGTTATTGTTCTTTTGAGCGCGCAATTGTTCTGCACGCTTCTCAAGTTGAAGTTTGGTGCGTTCATGCAAGCTGCAAACATGCTCGGCTCAAGCGGCTCCTCCGGGGGGTTCTCCATCCTTGAGTGGGCGTGGCACTAAGTCTGGGGGTGTGCGTGGATTCAGCCCGTAGACTACTTCAAATGGACTCTTCTTTGTCGCCGAATGCCTGGATCTATTATAAGAAAACTCGATAAAAGAAAGTAAGTCTCCCACCGCCATGGGTTGGTCTTGAGCACGGTTCGTAAGAGCGCGCCCAAGGTACGGTTGGTCACTTCAGTTTGACCATCCGTTTGGGGATGATAAGAGGTAGAGAAAAGGAGATGAATACCTAGTTTGTCCATAGAGTTCTCCAAAAATGAGTTACAAACTTGGTATCCCTATCACTAACAATAGTTTTGGGAATACCATGTAGTTTTACCACATGATCAAAGTACAATGTTGCAATTTCTTGCGCATTATTGTTTCCTTTACATGCAATAAATGAGCAATTTTGGATAATCTATCAACAACTACAAAGATAGAATACTTACCTCTCTTATCCGTTGGAAGCCCGGTGATGAAGTCCATGCTCAAATCCTCCCATGGTGATGAAGGGATCGGCAAGGGTGTGTATAGGCCGTTGGGCTCCAAACGCGAATTTGCCTTGTTGCACACAACACATGCCTTGCAAAACTTGTGAACATCTCGTGGAAGGTGAGGCCAAATTAAAAGAAGTTCTCTCGTAGCATGGCAATCGTCTTTTATGATCCAAAGTGCGAAAGACCCTCATGTGCTTCCTGTATCAATAAAGCACGAATATAGGAAGAGGGAATGCAAAGCTTTCCTCTCCGGTATAAGCAGTCATTGTCAGGAAAATAATCATCATGGACACGCCTAGAAGACAAGTTCTCAATAATAGGACCAAAAAATATGTCATTCTTCTACAAGTCCTTAATTAAAGAAAAACCCATAATTCTAGCTTGCACATGAGTAAGAAGCACATACCTTCGGGATAAAGCGTCGACGACGACATTATCCTTACCTTTCTTATGCACAATTACATCAAGAAAGGTATCCATGAATTCAACCCATCTCGCGTGACGCCTATTCAATGTTGTTTGGCTCTTAAGGTAGGCGAGCGCGCTATGGTCGGTGTGGATGACAAACTCACTCGGCCACAAGTAATGTTGCCAAGTTTGTAACCACCGAATCAGGGCATACAACTCCTTGTCATAGGTGGGATAGTTGAGGGTGGCACCCGTAAGCTTCTCGCTGAAATAAGCTACCGGCCGCTTCTCTTGCATCAAGACTCCACCTATGCCGAAGTCGTTGGCGTCACACTCAATCTCGAACCTCCTTGAAAAGTCCAGGTGTTGAAGAAGTGGCGCATTGCATAAGGCACACTTAAGAGCTTGAAAAGCGTGCTAATGCTCGTCTCGCCACTTGATGGTGGTTACCTTCTTGGTGAGGTTGTGGATTGGGGCGGCAATGGAAGAGAAGTCCCTAACAAAGCGCTTGTAGAAACCTGTAAGACCGAGAAAACTACGGACCATAGTGGGGTTAGTGGGTGTGGGCCAATCCTGGATTGCCCAAATTTTCTCCTTGTCAACTCTCAAGCCATCTTTGGACACGACAAAACCTAAGAAGTTTATCGTATCACTGCAAAAAACACACTTGGCAATGTTGACATATAGTTTCTCATACCTCAAACATTCGAGAACGCCTCAAAGATGTTGGGCGTGATCGGTTAGTGAGATAGAATAAATCAAGATGTCATCAAAGTACACAACAACAAATTTCCCAATAAAATCACCTAAGATATGATTCATTAAACGCATGAAAGTTAAAGGTGCATTTGTTAATCCAAAGGGCATCACTAACCATTCATATAAGTCGTGCTTGGTTTTGAATGCCGTCTTCCACTCGTCCCCTTCTTGCATTCGGATTTGATGGTAGCCACTTTTGAGGTCTATTTTGGAAAATAGTTGCGCCCCATGTAACTCATCAAGCATGTCGTTCAAGCGTGGGATCAGGTGACGGTATTTGATGGTGATTTGGTTGATGGCGCGACAATCGACACACATCCGCCAAGTTCCAACCTTTTTTGGAACAAGAATGACCGGCACGGTGCAAGGGCTAAGAGATTCCCTTACGTATCCTTTCTCCAAAAGTTCCTCCACTTGACGTTGTAGCTCGGCCGTCTCCTTAGGTGAGGTACGATATGCGGCTCGGTTTGGTAAAGATGCACCCGGAATGAAATCGATCTGATGCTCAATACCTCGGATGGGCGGCAAACCTATGGGGAGCTCGGCGGGCATAACATCCTGAAATTCCTCAAGAAGAGAAGAGATGGTACTCGACAATGCCAAGTCTGGGGGTGATGGAGAAGAGGGGATAGAATTAAGAAAGGAAAACCAAGAAGCAAGGGGATTTACCTCAAGTCATGGGCGCTACATCACGTCGTCGGGCTAATAACAAGCGCTTCTCGCAAGAGCCGAGTAGTGGTGGGTCATCATCAATGTATAGACGCTCGGACTTGAGTGGCTTCGGGTTCTCCTTTTTGTGCTTGATTTGGATCGGAACCGAAACAGGGGTGGCATATAACGTCACGGCTACCACGCTTGTGGCATATAACGTCACGGCTACGCTCGTTGCCGGGCGTTGGTGCCGACGAGGGTGCCGAAGACTTGACCGTCTTGTCCCTAGAGTCACAGCCTGGTTTGGAACTATAAGAAGAAGAAGAATTAGTAGAAAAAAACCATATTGACTAGTGGTATGTAGTTTCATACCTCTTTCGAATCATCTTCTCTTCTTCAAGTTGTTGGTAGATAAGCATGGCCGTATGAATGACATCACCCGTATCACGGAGGTTGAGAATCTTCAACTGCTTCCGAATTAATTGGGCCATTCAACCCCATAATGAAACGAGTCCTTAAGATGCCAAGGGCGACGTGGGAGTTGGCCCTGTTGTACAACTTCTCAAGATGAGTGAAAATTATTCGAGCGTCATTGAGCCTTGAGTCGCCTTTTCAATCTTGGTTCGCATGTGGTCCCTAAATGCCCGAGGTACATATTTCTTTGTCATGACGTGGACAAGCTGCTGCCATTCCACAATGGGAGGTTGGCCCCGACGATGACGATCCAAACAAGTTCGGTTCCACCATGCTTGGGCGCCTTCCTCAAAGTGGGGCGCAACGACTTTCACCTTCTCGTGCTCCTCATATCCTTAAAAACTCAAAACACCTTCTATTTTCTGCAACCATTCAAGAAATTTAGGAGCATCGTATGTACCATCAAAAGAAGGGATTTTCATTTTAACCTCACACCGCAAGTGGGCGTTATTCCGCAAGGGAGCGTGCGGTGCATGTTGATGACCGTGCGCCGCATGGCGCGGTGCATGGCGCGGACCCTGGTCGGAGCCGTCACTATCATGTGGATCGCCTCCTCCTCCCCCTCTTGGTGGGGCGCCTCCTCGTCCACGACCTCCTCTGCCGCCTCGGTTACCATTGTGGTGTTGGCATCCCATCGCCTCGTCATAGGCGCGGCGATTTTGTGGAAGATTTGGTTGGAGAATCCAATTCGATGATCGACCTTGATGCACCGGTGGATCTCCCAACAGTGGATGATAATCTCCATGATTATCATAGTCTCCCTCTACAACGTCCTCCTCAAACTCATTCAATGAATTACTAGGATTGTCGTCATCACTTGAGCAATCGGAGTAAGGTGACGTTGTAGAGCGATGGACCTCTAAATCATCAACAACAAACTCATTAGTATCATAAGCGTATTGACGATGTTTAGAAGACTTACTTCTGTTCTTGTGCCCTATAGGATCATGATGAACTTTTGATGAGCGTTGGCCACGGCGAATCGTGGCATCGTGGTCATCCTTGAGTTTATCACTCTCCGTGTGGGGAACGATGAAGTCCTCTTGAATCGTCACTCTGGGGCGGGAATCCTGTCCACCCGTTTTCTTGGATTGCAAGGTAGCTTGTGATGTGGCGGGATCTTTTACCCTTGAGTGCACGAGCAAGAAGGTGTGCCGCTTGAGTAGCAGACTCAGGCGCCACTCCCGTGTTATCGACGGGATGTGGGTCGGTAAAGACCGGTGGTGTGAAGCTGCGGAAGCGAAGTTCGGCCAACTCTTGGGCGAGCTGTGCCATGCGCTCTTCGGCGAGCCTAATACGCTCCTAAAGTTGATGAATGAGCTCGTCTTTGTCGTTTTGTAAGGGAAGAATGGCGGTACCGGTGTTTGTCTCATCGGAATGCTCCATTGATTTTTGCCGGGAACGCTACCTGGATGATCAAAAATCAATCAAGAGGATTAAAGAACACAATGGAATGTTGCCTTGACTACGCTTTAAGTCTATGACTTAACTCTTAACCACACGGTTTTGAAAAACGGTTGAGGGTATCAGTTGGCTTAAGGTGTACTCGAGACAATAGCAAAATCAAAATAATCCAAAGATATTCAATGAGCAATAACAACGATCAATGCAAGGAGGTCTCTTAAGAACTCTTTACACTTCAAAACTTGTTGTTTGGAGTGCAAGTTACCTTATTTGGGCTTTGAATGCACCGATTTTTTTGATCTTGTGAAGTTTACCTTATTTTGGTTGTTCTTCACAAAAAAACTTTTTTCAAAATTCGACGAACCCGAATGTGCAGGGTGGGGTCGGCCACGACCTATGGGGGATCGAGTACGACCTACTACGGGAAAATAAAATGTCAATAAACAAGGAAAGAAAGTGTCGAACTTAAGAGTTTTCTTCACCTGCAAGATTCAAATTGTCAGAGACATGAATTCAATGTCAAGTAATGAAAATACTACGTTCGAGCAAGGATAGGGCTTTCGTTTCAACTTAATGAATTCAAAGCAAAATTTTCGGGTAAAACCTAGATGGATGAATAGTGATATGGATCTAGGGCCGAAAATCTTAGGATGGGGAAAAAAATTCCGTGTGAATTAAGAGAAAAGTACTTACTAGACTCAAATGATGCGTGGCTCTGATGCCAGTTGATGCGTCCTTGCCCCTCGTGGTCGACAAGAACACGAATGTCCCGATCGAGATCGTAGGCGTAAGTATGTTTCTCTTGCTTGAATGATGGATGATGAACTAGTAACGATGTGGAAGCGATTGGTGGTGTTCGAATTAGACGAACGAAAGGTTTGATGCAACGGGATTCTGGGAAGAAGGAGAAACTCAACTTTACTTTAGGAATTCAATATTGTATAAACTTAATGAAAGAGATTACAAGAGTATTTATAGAGGGATTTTCGTGCCCCTAGGTCTCTTAACTAGAAAAGATATAAATCTAGCAAATCATATCTTATCTTTAGAAAGATACAGGTATGACTTGTTACAAAAATCCTAAAAATAAAAGATATCAATAAAAGGAAACAAACTATCTATTATTAAGTCAAGTAACTGTCGTTAAATAATAACTTGACTTAAAATAAAAGAAATCTAATTAAGGATAGACGGTTAGAAAGGAATCGAAAACAAAGCTCGGATGTGCTCGCCAAGAGGCGGTCGTTGGCAACCGGGGAAGGTCGTGGCCGACCATGATCGCCAGGACGTGCGCGCCAGGAGATGATCATTGGCGACCTAGGCTAGGCCGGGTCCAACCCTTCTGGAGGTGTGGCCGAGCTTGTTGTTGGACCCAAGACTGGGGGCCCATAATCTTGGCTCAAAGCCCATGAGCGCGTCTAGACAGGCCCACGAGAAGCAGGCAGCCCAAGGGGATCCGAAGTTGTTACACGAAATAATCTGCCCTATCGAAGAAAATCTTATAGGGAAATATCCTATCTATTGTATCATATCTATCTAGTTGTATGAGATCTTGTAAATAACTATCTTTTTGACATCCCCTATATATACAGGGGGGGTCAGACATTGTACACGATATACATGGTTACACACATTCACATTCACGTATTCATCAATAAAAACATAGACACATTTTTTCCTCTCAATTATTTTTCGTTCTTTTTGCTTTGTTCTAGCCCGATCTTGGCTAAGGGGTTACCAATCTTGCTTGGTCGATTTCTAGCTCAAACAATTTGGCGCCCACCGTGGGGCTGAGAATAAAGTGATTCCGAACGAAAGCAAACAACTTTCAATACAATCGTCATCATATACTCATTTTCCCACGATCAAACGACTCCACAACCAGAAAGCGATCCCGGGTTGCATTGCGAGACCTATGGGAGTGACGAACTGCCCAGATCGCACGACGCCTGGATAAAAGACGAAGAAAGTGATTCTGGACGAAAGCAAACAACTTTCGCTCCAATCGACATCCATGTCAGGAGCAGAAGACAATATCGAGAATCAAAACAATGGTGGAAACACCCAGCACAAGGAACAACAGGCGAAAGCTCGAGGTGGATGAGATGGCTATCGACGCCATCTAGAGATTCTCCGGAATTAATCGAACACACAACAAACACTTCACCACCAGAGACAACCAGTTAGAGATCCCAAACGCGATCAGGGATCCTAGGCGTAATCAGGGTTTCTACACGAAATCGAAGTTTCTAGATGCGACCGGAGTTCCTAGACACATGCCGGAATTCCATTACGACGAGGATACCTCAAGAAGAAGCAATATGGGAACCATTCAGATACCCAGAAATCGTCCAGTAATTACCTAATCTGTTATCAATCAACACCCAGAATACTTCCAAAAGAAGCACAAGACGATCAATCAGGATACCGCTATCTAGAAAGGAGGACAACGAAAAAGATCTTAGAACAGATCGGAGCGATGACTAATCATATATCTTCAAGGCCGGACCTTGATGGTTACGATAAGATAGCAAGGGGTATAGCGGCCTTGACACCATATCTAGCTACGACACCCCTCTGACTGCCTTACTTGGGGAGCAAGTTAATCCAGTCAACCGCTGGGGTGCTTCCAGAACACATCCAGACAAGTCACAGAGATGTCCTCAAGCTCGGGCCTTGGAGGTGGCGAAAAAACACCAAGAGGCGTAGCGGCTTCGACGCCATATCTTGGAGAAACACAACGTGAAACCAGCCCGGGTACAACCATGACAAATCAACCTGGACGACCCTTCTGGAGTCAGGATCACATTTCTAGTCTTTCATATGCTGGTTTCCTCGTTCCTTTATCTTAAAATTCATTTCGCATCTTTCTTTTGTTAGAGGATAGTCTCTCTTTCTTGATTATGCATCTTAAAAGTATCATCTTTTACGCTCATGCACGTTTACTGTTCACTAGTTTCAATTGCTAGACGCATTAAGAAACCATATAAACCTAGACGATAAATCGCTTGATTGGAACATGATTGATTGATCTATGTTTTTGAGAATTTTAGACTCCTCTCTTACTAACATTGTACATTATACTCTTATACCCAAGAGACAGGAACCTCATAGAGAGAAATTCACAACCTTTTGTGACAACAAAGGATCCGTGCCCTCAGGTTGTGCGATACCTAGGTGACCTAGAAGGGGTTCTACATCTTCAATACTCAGGGAAGCACCCTTAACCAACACTTTTCTGACTCTCATATCAGTTTCTTCCTTTTTATTTTTTGGATCTGATCTAGAGCATATATACTCTGCATCCATTATTGTTGGTGAATTATGCCAGAGTTACTACTATCACATGATAATGTTTGAGAACTCATCCAAGACTTTCCCTGTTTCGGCATCTAGAAACTGAAACGGGTTAAGCTTTTCCCTATCTAGTACCCTGTTGCTAATTCTTATAACTTTGAGGATTGACTTCTATACTCATGTCCTTATTGTTCTCTGATAAGACCTTAAAGGGCAATCCATGCTAATGCTCATATGGTTTCCAAGCATTACAGGTGGAATACTTACACATCAACTACGCAAGAAAGGCTCGTGCCAGCACCAGGCACTGATTATCCACAAATCTTCAAAATTCACAAGGAAGTGGTCAATACACAGACCCAGGACACTACTCGCCAAGCTTTAAACCATAAGGCAAATGTACTGCTTTTTATACCAACACTTTATTGCTTAGTCTCTTACTAGATACTCTATCCGCAAGACTTCTTGAGTAACTTAGAAAAGGCTAGTTTACACTGCGGAAAATACATTACGGAAGACCTCCTATGAGGGTTACACACCTTGTCCAAGGCTTAGTCATCTAGGGGTAGCTCCCGCTGGGGTGGATCTTTTGCCAATCACTACACGAAAAGTTCCTATCGATAGAAACCTAACACTTATCGCTTAAAACGCGAATAAACGCTAACAAAATGCGTAAAATAGGCACTCGCCACGCAACGAGTAATGGCCTAAGTTCAAACATGGACAATGTTGTGCACAAACAAGCACGACACACAAAGTCCTTACTAGGGCACATACCTAGTAAACTTGGTAAGACCAGCCAGGAAAGCGCTAACAAGGCGCATGAAACAGGCTCTTGCCCCAAAACAAGTAAGAGCCTGAGTTCAACATGGACAGTGTCGTGCAGAAACAAGCACGACACAAAAAGTCCTTACTAGGATACATACCTAGTAGGCCTGATCAGGCTAATAACGGGTTATAACACCACTACACACACATAAACACAGATTCCCGCAAAACTCGCGGACGAAACGATTAGGCCCATAAGAGACCTAGGCAATTATCGCCAGAAATCCCGCAAAACTCGCGGACGAAACGATTAGGCTCATAAGAGACCTAGGCAATTATCGCCAGAAATCCCGCAAAACTCGCGGACGAAACGATTAGGCCCATAAGAGACCTAGGCAAGTATTTGCCACATTGCAAACCTCGCACGAGACAATGGATCCATAAAACATATCCTACCAGGCAGTCCCCTTGGAACGGTTACAAAACATACCCTACCAGGCAGTCCCCCTGGAACGGTTACAAAACATACCCTACCAGGCAGTCCCCCTGGAACAGTTACAAAACATATCCTACCAGGCAGTCCCCTTGGAACAGTTACAAAACATATCCTACCAGGCAGTCCCCCTGGAACGGTTACAAAACATATCCTACCAGGCAGTTCCCCCTGGTATGATTACAAAAAAAACGTCCTACCAGGCAGTTCCCCCTGGTATGATGGTAAAAACATCCTAACAAGAGGTTATCCCTGGTGCGATATCCTCCTTACCGGATGACAAAGCTCTAGAGCATACTCAAATCGAGTAACCACTACTGCGGGACGCCGCATCACACTTACATCCTGGGTACAATCCTGGACCAAGCTCACGAAAATGTTTTCGGAAACACACATCGACTCACAACCTACAGTCAAAGAACGAGTGTACCGTTCGACGAAAAGGGTGAAACAATCATTTCTAGATACAACCTCTAGAATTACACCTACCCCCTTCAGGATAGGGGCCATTAGACATGGCCTACCTATATTATTGAAAGGTGATCATAATACTGATTAACCTTCTCATTACTAAGACATCGAGTCACTCCATACAACTAGAAAACGGTACAATAGAGCAAGACCAAACGGTCACTTCTAGATACAATATCTAGATCATATCCTTCCCGAGTCGCTAGACTCAGTAAGCTTACTTTACCAAAAAGATAGATTTTGACATCTATCAATTTTTTGGTTGATCAAGACAAGCGTCATGGAAGCGCCCTTGGAAAAACATCGATGGTCGCCTTTAGTCTAAGCCTACATACTAAGACTCTAAGACCATGAAGTACTTTTTGAGTGTCACAAAACACACATATGCATCAAACCATAAACGACCATACAGAGGGCCGACATGGTTAGACATGGAATCCAAGATACATGGGGTATGGAGCATCACCCCACAACACGACGTAAGGTATTGGTACCACACCAGGAAGTGTCTCATCAGCATCAACAAGCCGGAGTCATCAATAGACAGAAACAACTACTAGCAAAGGAGAACATAAACAAAGTTATGCAAAAGAGTTTCATCAAGCAGAAAGGTTACACTTCTGGATCTCTTATCAAACGCGAACCCAGACAGGGGTATGCAGAAACTCTTACACTCTGAAGACGTCACGACACCACTACAATAGAAGTTGTCGGATTAAGGATGCGATACATCACGAAGTCAATTCAGGACAAGTGTTCTAACACACAAAATACAGTAACCGCACAAGGGTACATGAAGAATCCAAAGATCTACGATTGCTAGCCGGTTCTTCTGGATCAACAAATAAGAATTCAGTGAAGCACGCTCATCATGATCAAAATCTAGCCGATCATCTCTAACCTAAGACAGGAGTTCAAGTACATTCTGGGAGGCCTCAAACGACGTTATATTCGCTATTTTGTTTGGGGTACATTTGCAAGAGACAACATCTTACGGAAGCTCCTAGTACTGGGGTATTGGGGTGGAGATACATAGCAGCGTTGTTCTGATGTGCAGTTACGTCCTAGTAATCACTCTTCTTAACAAAATCTCAAGAAATATCAAGATTCTCAAGGCGAGGCTTCATCAAATACTAAGCAACCACGACAGCCACCACATTGACAAAACACTAGTTCACCTTCACAGCTTCTAACATCTTCACCTCCCGAGCACAGTGCAACTCATCGGGTACTCGCTAGCTGACGTAGAGAATCTCCAATGTAGACATGCAAAACCAACCGATTGTGTTAACTTAGAGAGTCGCTTCGGAACACAGCTTCCAAGACAATAAGCTCTCAATCTGAGGCATATACCTTCAGTTTCTTAGACATCTACCAAGAGTGTTCAACTCTGGAATCCTTTTGAACAAAGGTTTCGATCAAGTCAGCAAGGCTTTAAGACAGCAGAGACTTCGACGACACATTACGAATCGGCTTCCAACTCCATAGCAGGTCTGGATTTACAACCCGATCCGGGGGTATTGTTGGACCCAAGACTGGGGGCCCATAATCCTGGCTCAAAGCCCATGAGCGCGTCTAGACAGGCCCACGAGAAGCAGGCAGCCCAAGGGGATCCGAAGTTGTTACACGAAATAATCTTCCATATCGAAGAAAATCTTATCCTATGTAGGGAAATATCCTATCTATTGTATCATATCGATCTAGTTGTATGAGATCTTGTAAATAACTATCTTTTTGACATCCCCTATATATACAAGGGGGGGGGGGATCAGACATTGTACACGATATACATGGTTACACACATTCACATTCACGTATTCATCAATAAAAACACAGACACGTTTTTTCCTCTCAAATTTTTTTTAGTTCTTTTTGCTTTGTTCTAGCCCGATCTTGGCTAAGGGGTCACCAATCTTGCCTGATCGATTTCTAGCTCAAACACTTGCTGAGGCCGAGTTTGAGCTCTGTTGGGTAGAAACGACAACCCATCTCGTGACGTCAAAAGAACCTTGTGATCGGGGGACGCGGGCCACTAAGGATTGGGTGGCTTGGGCGATGCCCTTGGCTCGGCTCCTTGTGATAGGACCCTTGGACTTGAGGTTGAGAGCGTCTTCTTCCTTTATGGCCGACATGGCGGGCAGGGGCGCATCAAGCGCCTACCATGTGTTTGATAAAATACCTCAACCATCTAGTGTATTGATTTACAAGAAGTGCTTCGTCTTTTTCATAGATACATAGTAGTCCTCATTATGTATTCACACAGACCTCATTATGTATTTTATGTTGCTTTAATCATAGCTTGCTTTTTTTGTAGATTGTTAATCAACCTCGGGTCATCCTAACATCTCTCATTCAGATGTGATGCTAGTACAAATGGAGTTCAATTGAACGGTCTTCATAATGAAACTAGCACTACAGGTGTAGTCTTATTTGATAATAATGAGAACGATAGTGACGCCTACATTCTTCACTTATCACAGGATTGTTCTTATTTCATTCCTACTCGTTCACACGAATATAAACCATATGAAGGTTATTATTTTGTCACTGTGTATGAAGGTATATTCTTTTATAGTAGTTATGTGTTGTGCGTATTAAGTTGTCTCCTATGTAGTTTTGCATTTAATGAACCGAACAATTAAACTGCATGAAGTACAAGTAGAACATAATGAGTTAATACTTTCTTTTACTCAATTTACACATTGTTTTGGCTGAATTAACCGCGTAAAAGCGTTATCCGCTATATTGAGGGAATCTTAGTCACAAAGTCGTCACAACGCGTTACAAGTTACGAATAAGATGTAAATCGAGAAGAAATAACAAACATAAATTGGATAAACGTAAGGAAATGCGAAGAATGCTTAGGATCGTTTGTATTGCTCGTGTATATGTATATGAACTCCTGGATTATTACAAAAGATCATCTTTCTCCTTAAAACAAAAGAAATAGCTAGAACATATGAATTTGGGAGTGTTTTGGGTGCGTAGAGAATTGTGTCCTTCTTGAGTGTGCTTCTTTCCTTTTATAATGCAGCAATTCTTCCCTTAATTATGCCATTGGTGATGAATTGAGCCAATCCCCTGATTTTCTCCCTTGTAGTTATGGCGTTATAATATGCCCGATATCATCGTTGATATGGGCGAGATTTCCGGCCACTAATTCCATCAATTTGACCGTTGGTCCAAGGCTGAATAAATGCCGGAGATCTTGCCTCTCTCTTCATAACTGTTTAGGATATTTGTTATAAATGCCCAAGATTATCTCCTTCCTTTTTGGGAGGTTAATTCGAATGTTGCATCGTTGCTGATGATGGGCTTCTCTTCATGATTTTGGGCTTGATTTTATGAGGCCCAACACACATCTTGTCATATAAGAATTGAGTGATTTACACGTTGAAGACTATAAACCGAATAACTAAACTTCAAGAACCTACAAACAGTGAACCTATTACTTTCTTTTATACATTGAATCTTACAAGTGGAACACAATGAACGTTCATATTCAACAAGCATTCGAGGTTCAATCAGAGTTTTTGGCTGCTTATGCTTCGCCTCGATCAGTCCAATGTCTCGTGATAAATTCGCAATCAGGAGCTCCAAATGTATTTTCCTACGCTATCCGCCGGGAAAACGAGGTTTGCAATATGTGAGATTGATTCAGGTCGCATCTTCCTCTCAAGAGATGTTCAGTTCTATGAAACTGTCTTTTCCTTATCTAAATCGTTACCTTCTACTCCGGTCGACGAGCTCCTTGATTCTCGTAGTCGTGCCATATTTGACTCAGTTAAGACTACTGGCGATAGGGGAGCTATTTCCATGCATTGGAAAATCCACCAGCTGAGGCCGATGCACCACTTGCGGCGCCTGCCATCATGCCTGAATTGTTGGTTGTTGAAAATTTGTGGCGTAGCTCGAGGAAACGGCAGACTTCTATTAAGCTTCGTGACTTCATTTGCAATATAGTATCTTCATCTAAACCCCCCTCTATTGCATCTCCATCCACTCGGGTCATCACATCTTCAGGTCCTCTCTATCCTTTAGCTTCTTACGTTTCTTCCGTCAACTTTTTCAAAAATTATACTCGTTTTCTAGCTTCTATCAGAGCAAGTTACGAGCCATCCTCATTTTGGAAAGCAAACAAGCACACTTAGTGGCGTGAAGCAATGACCGTTGAACTGACTGCTCCTGTGAGGAACAAGACGTGGGCGGTCACCTCCTTAACACCCGGAAAGAAGCCCATCAACTGCAAGTGGGTCTACCGCATCAAATATCATCCACTGGTGAGATGTGAAGACAATAAGTGTAGAGGAGGTGAAGCCAAAGCATTGGAGAAGGCAAGAAGAGAGCCAAGCTATGAGATTAGCCCAAGAGGTAATGGGGAAAGCACACTTGGGTCCGGACTTTGGATTGAAGTTGTTGTTTCGACACCTCTTTCTTGCAAGAGATGGATCGGAAGCTATAGTGGTCGGATTGAGCTGATTTTGGTGTCATTGGAAAGCTAACTTGAAGAGCTACAATTCGTCTTTTTACTCCGAGTCCAAATTCCAACTCGAAGTGTGTCAAAACAGCCTCTGAAGTGTCACTTGTCGACCAGAGCGTGAGACGCTGGCAGGGGTGTTCAAGACGCGGCCGCGTCTCATGGTTACAAACCGCGTTTCGGGCTTTTACGTTCTGTGGTGGAAACGCGGGCAAGGCATTGATAACTCGACCGAGTTTTGGGGTTTAATCCCGAGTTTTGGCCCGTGTTCGCGAGAGCGTTATTTTTGTATGGGTTTTGGGCTTTTGGGTTGAAACTTGTTTTGGATAATATTTTTAGAAACCTCTTAGATATATTTTTGGATATTAGTTTCTAGGTTTTATATTCTCATAACTCTTGACTTTGAGGATTGTTGTTGAAGCTTGAGAAGAACAAGAACCCTATGGGAAACTTTGTAAGCTTTTCAATGTCTTTTAGTAGCTAAATTCCTTTTGCTTGACTAGTTAATTGAAGTTGTGAATGAAGAATTATTGTGAGATTTGATTGTTCTTAATTTCCCTTGATTAGATTGTTTTCTCTATGCTGGATTGAATAAGTTTGATTTATGGTTTTGTTAGACTGTCCATCTAATTGAATCTCTAGGTTGAATTACAACTAGGTCTTTCTAATTACCGGTTGGAATTAATTAGATGATAAGTAGAACCTTTAATCAATTTAGGACTGGTAGGACTAGTTGATTAGAGAAGAGAATTCAATCGCATGTTATTTGGATGTCTGGTTGCTCTGAATACATGTTTCTATTGATACTTGAATCTTAATGCTGTTGTCAAGTTGAATCTAGGAGGTCTCTTAGGTTATTTGATAATTAGGGTTGTTAGTACCGGTCGGGCTAATAACTAGAATTGAAGTAGGATTAATAATTCCATGAAGTTGGGTTATTAACATTCCGCAATAGATTAGTCAAGGTAAAAAGAGAATTTTGATAATCAATGATCAATAATCAAGTTCACAATGGATGTTAACTAGTTGAGCATACTTCTCTCATATTTGATAATTCAATCTTAGTTTTGCATGTTTAGTTTTGATAGTTATTAGAATCACATTCAAAAAAACCCCCCTTTTTCCCTACGTAGCGTAGCAATAAACATTGAAAACCTGAGTCTTTGTGGGATCGACCCTTACTTCCCTACTACATTAGTTGGGTTGTTTGGATTATTTTGATAGGTATTAAGGCGACTAAAATACCTCTATCACTTCTTCTTCTTCTTCTTGTATTCTTTCCGCTTTTGCAATAACCGCTTTAGTTGCACATATTGTTGTAGTTTGTGCAATCTATTTAGATGATTCCCTTCTAAAGCCTTCTTTGTTACATAGCATGTACTTCCAAATTATACTCTCATCACGAGATCGTGTGACAGTTCCGCTACATGGTTGGAATCCATATGCATGTGCATATTCTTTATAAAAGTTACTCCTTGATGCCAAGTTTGGAACACCATTCCCTTTAAGGTCTGAGTTTATCATCACAAAATGGGATGTAATATTTAGTGTTTCCAAGAAAAATAGAGATCTTCAATCCCTTTTCATCTTCAGCTTTACCTTCTTTAGAGTGAAAAAACATCAACACTAAGTAATAAAAGCCACAGGAATATATGAAATAAACACTTTGTTCAACTCTATTCCATATGTGTACAATCTATAATGTCGATTTGTTCAATCATATTCATGTTTTGTTCAAGTGCATGTAAGCATGATTTCCGTGTCTCGCATCTTCATAAATTGTTCATCCTTATATGATAATTGTTCTACTGACTCGGCTAAAGTCGTCGTGACAAGATCAAAGATTAATAACCCAAACAAACAGACTAGTATAGCATGCAAGTAAGGGGTCGAACCCAAGAGAACTATGGCTTCTAGTATTAATATGATTATCAACTAAAGATATGGGGGATTGAAGAGAGAAATCTAAACTAAACTAACCTAGAAAACAAAACAAACAAATAAACAAACAAACAAATATTGGAAACAAGTGGTATGGAAACAAGTTCATTCAAAAGATCCACTCATGATATAATTCCTCGATCATAGATTCATCCATTGATTTCATTCACACCAATGGTTAATTCCTATCCTGATCATTAACAATCGCAAGTCCACGGTCCAAACAATTCTATAACCCTAGGCAAGGACGCTTAACCTAGAATTAGCATAGAGAGCAAGGATATGCAGGATATAATATCAAACAATCAAGCTACGAGTCAATTGAAAGATAAAACAATCAATTCTCTTCTTAATCCTAGTTGCATAGACAACAGATCTAGGTTAAGTTGTTTTCACAGATTAGTTTTGTCCACGGTCCAAACCTAATCAAACAGTAGAACATCAATCAATTCAATAGGTTCATGACTCCTAAAGAAACAATAAACATTCATAAGATGAAGCACAAGAGAATCAATATTAACCACAAGATAGAAATCAATTACCAAAATCTCACGAGTTCATACATCAGAGCTTCTCCCTTGAAAAAACCCAAGGAGACTAGCTCTCCATAACTAAACTAAAGAGAATAATTAATTGAATGAATAAGAAGTAGAAGATACTAAAAACCTAAGGCTGGCTCCTCCTTATATAGCCCAAGGAACAAGCTCCACGAGATAGATAAGGAAAGAGGCAAAAGATAGGAAAGGAAACAAGATAGAAAGATTTCGGCCTGCTTCGGATTCGGCATCACCGCGGTCGCGTCGCTCCCACCGCGCCCGCGCTTTCACAACAGAGAAGAACAAGTAGGTCTCGGCAGCCGCCGCGGTCGCGTCGGCCAGGCCGCGGTATCGGGACAGAACCTCTGGCGTCACTTCGGAGGCTGTTTTGACCACCTTCCGCTTGGAATCTGACTTCGGTAAAAAAAAAAATTAATTGAAGCCCTTGAAGTTAGCTTTCCAATGGCACCGGAATCAGCTCAATCCGACATTTGTAGCTCAAGATATAGCCTTTGCAAGCAAGTGGTGTCGCGCAGACAGCTCAAAACGCCTAAAAACTCTTGATTCTTGAATCCTTGTGTCTTCGGCCTAGATATTACAATTTGTGTAATAACCGCTATTTTTATATAAAATATCGTATTAAATAATGTATGTTTTATTGTAAGTGTAAAATGATATTCTTATGAATTCGTTTTATTAACGATAAATGAAAACTTTTAAGAGATAACAGTATTTATTAAAATATAATTTAAATTATAAAATACAAGTTTATAATCTAAAAATAAAAATAAGTATGTTCACTTATAAGTAATTTACGAGTCTAAGTTATTATAAAGTGGATAAATTAAAAAGGTAATTTAAGAAGATCAATCTTATCAATTAACAAAGATGAACCAAGTTGGGTTAATTATTAATTGTGTATAACTTAAACAAGAGAGTTGGGCTTAGTCTTCGTTAGGCCCGAAATCCAACGAAGCCCAATACCCTAACCTTTGAAATAAAAATAAATAAAAATAAATAAAAATAAAAGAGTATTAGAGTACAGATTTGAACCCGAGACCTTTCGGGTCCTCTTCCCTCTCCATACCAGCTGGGCTATGACAGCCTCTTGTTGTACAAAGAAAACGCATTTTATTTATACCCAAATACTTTCCTTTGACCGATTTTGCCAGCGAGATTTCCGACCTCCTTCTCCATTCGTACATGCAAGAGAGACTCAAGTACTGTCCCAAAATCTGGTCGAACAGTGCTCGACCTCACCCCTTGTCAGACCGCCATGCCCGTGAAGGATGGGAGAAGCTTTTATAAATTGTGGGTTTCTTTTGGAAAATCAATTCACCATCATCTCCCACCTCTCTTCATCTCTGAGCACTCCAACCCTCAATTCATAAGTTCGATTTCAGATTTCCGTTCCAAAATTTGTCCCAAAAATCCGCACAAAGAACGCCCCTCTATCTCCCTTGCAAATCTGATTTTTTTTTCTCTCGCTACCCTTCTTCTCCGCCGAGGCCGAACCGCCGGCCACCACCGCACCGTAGCTGACGTCCGCTCGTCCGCCGTCGCCGGGAGCCGCCCAGGACGCCGGCCGAATTGTGGTTGGGTGTCGTCGTCGTCCTTGGTGTCGTTGCTGCTGCGTTATTGTTGTGTTGTTGTGCTGTGTTGTGTGTGCTGTGTTGTGTGTGCTGCGTACAGACCCAAGGCAAGAAGCCCTTTCCCTTTTTCCTTTGCTGTTGGGCTCTTATTAAGCTTGGTTAAGTTTGGGTTAAAATAAAAACAGGCCCATCAGTAATTAAAGAGAGAAGATTAAAAAGCCCATTAGTCCAATTAATTAGAAGAAACATATTAAAGTGGATCTCATGATATTTGTATACTAAGGAGTGATATTAAATAAATTTAAAAACCTATACCCATTAAAATAATTATTTTTATAAAGTGATAAAATTTATTAAGTTGATTAAAGGTATTTCTTGTACCCATGTAATCAAGTAAATCTCTTTATAAGATAAGCTTGAACCTTTTCTTAATGGGGATTTTTATTGTCAAAATACTATTTTATTATGATGATCGAATCATAATTAAGTACTTATTTAATTTCTTTAAGAAGCGTATTTATAAATAAATTTTATGAAGGATGTTCGTAAACCGATGATTTTACAAAAATCCTAAACCTGTTCCAACATTTTAAGAAGTTGAAAGCTTAGGGTTATAAATTATTAAAGGATAATAATTTATATTAGCCATACAAATTATTATACGAGAACAATAATTCGAGAACTTCTTAGGATAAGAAATAAATTAAATATTAATTTATTTTGTTATCATTCCCGTGCCTCGGATTAGGTCGCGCTTCTAGGAGAGCTCGTTCACATATGCCGTCTTCGTAAAGACTTAACTCTCGAAAATCAAAGGCAAGTGGCTGGTTCTCTTGCTCTTTACGATTAAACGTGAATCTTTCTTCCATTCCATTTAATATCCATAGAATTGTTGGGAACGCCTTGTTTGCTAAATAAAATGAATATAGGGTTATTTTCTGTTTAGATATAATGACCCCACTATTATTTATATTATTGTACTGCGCTAGTCCATGGACCTAGGACCGATGACTGTGGCCTCTGATTGTTTCAAGTCTCTTTTCGAGACTTTGTTATGGACTAGAATAGGGATTAGGGGTGAGAGACTTGACTCTGCTACACCTCTTGAGAATTTGTATTAGGATGTACCTATACCCTAATACCGAGTCATGACTCTTCCTGCTCTACAAGCGTAGAGAGGTGACAACACCCTAGCTAGGTGTTAAGGACTCCGTCCTTCTCTGATGTGGCCCTTGACCCTTTTGGGGTTGCTGCATCTAAAAATCTATAACTAAATGCACTGTTTGGTCATTAATGAAAGATAAGTGCCTTATGCACAACAATTGATGAACGAAGGATGTATTGGGTGTGGCCCTTGACTCTTATGAGTTGCCACATCCGAAAAACCGTTAGAATAAAGTGTATTGTTGAAATTGAATTGTTTCTCGTAAATCTTGATGTGCATTAATAAGTTCCCAACAAAAACTTAATCACCTTTCGTTCCTAGGAATCACCTTCCTTGTGATTTCTTATTCTCACAAGAAAGCTTGTTATTCACCTCCCTTCGGTTTCGTCCCTTTTATCTGAGTTATATTCGAATGAAGCCTCATCCTCTAAATTATATCACACTCTCACCTCAAAAAGAACCCGATTTGTCGTGCATCGCTCAGTGCCCTTTGGACCTTGATGCCGACATACTTAGCCTTTTAAGAACCTAGTCACATTCTACCACTTGCTTAGTCTCGCGTTAGACTAATACCGCTTTCTTTTCTTCCCGACATTGGTCGGTTGGTATTTCTTGCTTTTATGGAAATATCAGGTAACAAGGGCAATACCGTAGCAGATTTAAGACGAGGACTCGAAGATCTGAAGGAAGGAAGATTTTCAAGAGATTACAAGTTATTTCAGAGGTTCCTATTTTGTTTTTGTGAAGAATCTTTTAACCGTCATTATACTTCCGCTGCAAAATGATTTATATGTCTTCTTCACTCAAACATCGATACTTTGTATCATTGATCATTGATTTCTAGTCAAGTATCAAACATTGATCACTTTTGATGTAATTTAAGTTCAACATTTCATTTTTATGAATCAAGTTGTGTTACCTATCGCCTTGGGTGACTTTGGATGGGAAAATCCGAGGTCACTGGCATGTAATACCCATGGTTTCAAAAAAGGGGTGTTACAATTTGCACAAACTCTAACCTAAACACACTCAATATAGACCTAAAATACAAGAGTTAACCTATACAAAATAGGCCGAATCATCTACTCATATGCGCAATTGTTCAACTATGTTTTCAATATGTGATAATACCTTGTAATACGTTATGTGTTCTCAATTTGTTCAACTATACCCTTCATTTGTTTAACTAAGACGTGCCATTGTTCATATATGTTATTTGTTCACAATTTGTTCAACTATATGCTTAATTTGTTCAACTTAGATCTAGAATTGTTTATCTTCCTTATTTGTTCACACTTTGTTCAACTAAATCCTCAATTTGTTTAACTCTGAAGCCAACTTTCTACTCCCAATATGATTTTTTAATTTTTTCAACTACATTTGATATTTGTTCATCTCTAATGACAATTTCGAGCACAACAATCAACTTCGATGACACAGCAAACAGTTTTCGAGCAACATTATGAATTTGTTTGAGAGATTCGAAGAAGGTTTTAACTACATGTTTCCATTGCTTTCCTAATTGTTGGAATTTGAATCGAAACTGAGATATTTTCGAAAAACCAAATCTGTTCAAACTGAGATCTTTCGAAAAATCAGATTTTAAAAACCAGATCTGGAAGAAGGATGAAGGAGAGAGATCTGGATGAAAGATTTGATGAAAACGCGTTCAGATCTGTGCGAGAGAATTGTTGAATTTGTCGAAGCTGGATGGCGAGTGATTCGTGTGAACGTGTTTGATGTTTTCGTGGGGAATGAATAGTGAAAATGAGTTCGGCCGAGCAAGTCGAGTGTTTTGGGTCGTTTTTTTGCGTGTATTGCTGGTTCGTGATCAAACGGTCCTAATTTGTTCCTACTTCCTATTGTAGCGCTTATTCTTACCGGATCCGGACCCTAATAATAGTAATAGTAATAATAATAGTAATAATAATAGTAATAATAATAATAATAATAATAATAATAACAATAATAATAACAATAATAATAATAATAATAGTTATTATAATAATAATAATAATAATAATAATAATAATAATAGTAATAATAGTAATAATAATAATAGTTATAGTTATATTAGTAAGTGGTTATAAATTATGTTAGAAAATAGTGAAATGTCTTATATTGTACCTTATTTGAAAAAAAATGGAGTTTTTATATGTTGTTGTATAAGGTTAAAATGATTAATCTATTATCACTAATTTAGATAATAAGTTAGTCATGAGATAGTTAATAAGTCTTAGAAAACTATTGTAAATTCATATAGTGTATGTTTTAATATATTGACCTAATGATATGTATGTATATACAGTATATGTATAAAATTTGAATTATATGATATTCTTTCAAATATGATGATAACATTAATATGAATGATAGGTATTGTATAATGAGATTTCTTCATGGATTAAAGTATAATAAGTGGATTAGATATTATATTAAGTATTCAATTATTAATATAGTTAAAGGAAAATGATTATAAAAGTTATAAGGAAGTTATATAGTTGCAAGTAAAGAAATTTTTTAATAAAGTTAATGTTAGTACACAAAATATGCCTGTGTACAAGTCTCAATTCCTTCTTCAATGACCTTCTTCTCCAAGCTTCCTTCACCTTCAATGACCTGCAAAACAATGGACAAAGGGGACGGGGACCCCCTAATCCACCTCCGATGCCTAAGTCAGTAAAGTATTCGCGAGGGTAAACAGTAGAGAGAGGCGCAGGGTAGGGCGATCACAAGCGATGATCAGCCCCTCTAGGGTAGTTTCTGTATATCCTTTCCACATGGCCAAGCCATGTATTTATAGTCGAGAGAGAGGGCTAGGGTTAATTCCTTGGAGCCCAATCAATAATTCTATCTTCTTAAATAGGATAGAATCTTCCAACTACTTGGATAACTACAAGGATTTAATAGGCTAATAAAGATATTTATTAGATATACTTACCTGGCTGGCGGAAATGTTATCCTTAATTATGATGGTAAATTTACCCACCTACAAATGCCCCACCTACGTCTTCGTTGCGCAACTAAGACGTAGGTACTCTAGGATTGACTTGGAGTGACTTATATGGATTAGGAGACGGGCACGTTTGCACGTTCATGAGCGAGTGTCATGAGAACCCCCGTGAGCGAGTATCACGGTCCCACCCCCCCATGAGCGAATATCATGGGGATCTCCGTGACGAACGATCACAAGTACCACCGCGAGTGAATACGTGGGAATCGCCGTGACGAACGATCACGGGTAACGCCGCGAGCGAATACGCGGGAACCACCGCGCGAGCGACGCGGGAACAACCGCCGTGAGCGAATACACGGGAACCGCCGTGACGAACGATCACGGGTACCACCGTGAGCGAATACGCGGGAACCACCGCGCGAGCGACGCGGGAACAACCGCCGTGTGCGAATACACGGGAACCACCGTGACGAACGATCACGGGTACCACTGCGAGCGAATACGCGGGAACCACCGCGCAAGCGACGCGGGAACAACCACCGTGAGCGAATACACGGGAACCACCGCGCGAGCGACGCGGGAACAACCGCCGTGAGCGAATATCACGGGAACTCCGTGGGAAACCACGGTCCGTGAAAAGATATCACGGGAAACTCCGCGGGAAACTCCGTGAGTGAGTATCACGGGAAACTCCGTGAATGAGTATCACGGGAAACTCCGTGAATGAGTATCACGGGACACTCCGCGGGAAACTCCGTGGGAAACTCCGTGAGTGAGTGTCACGGGAAACTCCACAGGAAACTCCGTGAGTGAGTGTCACGGGAAACCCCACGGGAACCTCCGTGGGAAACTCCGTGAGTGAGTGTCATGGGAAACTCCGTGAGTGAATGTCACGGGAAACCCCACGGGAAACTCCGTGAGTGAGTGTCACGGGAAACCCCACGGGAACCTCTGACGTAGCTAGCATACGCAGGAGTCCGTTAGTTTGACGAACTAACGTTGCGTTTACCCTTAAGCGCGTCACTTGTTGAGATTTTAAGAAAACAAAACGATAAATAAAACGAAAAGTTTCTTGCGCAGGATTTTGTTTAAGAAAACGAAAGACACGAAAAAGCGAAGGTTTTCAAACAACTCAACATCCGCGCGAGGGCCTCTTGAAGAGTGCGCAATAGTGATAGCGCGATCGTGCCTGCTTGGGCCGCGGTAACGATTTATCATCTTTGTCTCGCATTGCCCCTGCTGCGATTCCGTGCTCACGGATTGAGGGGTGCGGTCGCGGCTCCGCGCACCGCGGTCGCCGCTTTGCCCCAGCGAAGGGGTCTTGCTCCTGACCACTCTAACATCCGCGCAGACGTTCGTGGTCTACCAATATGAATTCAAGATTGGAAGCGTAGGTCAATGGTCTTTACCAAATCTCGAGGCGGTGTCTTGATGATTTGCACAATGGTCAAGGACATCGATTGATCCTTCAACCCTTTGGCTCAATTTCTGGACTGCGCTATTCGTGCCCAGTTTCGACTGACTTCGAGTAGGATTCTTGCTTCGACTTCTGAAGATAATTTGTTGCTTATCTCCCGCTCTTTCCAGCGATATGTGGATCGTCCGAATCCGATGAGCGTAGCTCCCGAAAAGTGAGTCGGAAGCACGATCGGTAATCTTGTCAGTCACCGACCCGCGGTCGCGGGTGATGGACACGCGGTCGCGGTTTGCCCCAGAATAGAGGTTACGTTCTCTGGAGCGAAACCGCGCCCGCGAATCTGCCCCAGACCGCGATTCTTCGCGGATCCGCGCTCGCGAGTTCCTCTTTTCTCGCCGCCTTGCCCGCGTCTGCCAGCGCGCACGCGGTTATAGTGCAGCTTGCTCTTGGCGACGAGCGAAGACTTGTGCGGTGGAATCGGCTCCGATCCCGAAACTCTCTTCCGAACTCGCGCCGAGTTCGTTACGACGTGGGCCCGCGCTCGCTAGGCCCTGGACCGCGCCCGCAGGTCCAGGTGTCCGATCCCGAAACCCTCTTCCGAACTCGCGCCGAGTTTGTTACGACGTGGGCCTGCGCTCGCAGGGCCCCGGACCGCGCCCGCAGGTCCAGGTGTCCGATCCCAAAACCCTCTTCCGAACTCGCGCCGAGTTCGTTACGACGTGGGCCCGCGCTCGCAAGACCCTGGACCGCGCCCGCAGGTCCAATTGTCCAATCGTTTAGGGTTTCATCGACGGCTACCCCCGGCTCGGTTGGGGTAGCGGACCGGACCGACCGCTCGCCCGCCCCGGGCTCTAGCGATCGGTTCCGTATGCTCATACGTATATCCCAGCGTTACGTACATGCGATTGTGATTATGGTTGCCCCCAACCTAGGGTTTTCATTGGATCGATAATCAACAATGATTTTTGATTAGGGCAACCTCTTGGATTGACAATCCAAGGTTCGATTTAGCGAGGCGCACCGCCGAATCCCGTACTTGATTAGTTGACTCAGACCTTGCAATGCTATGACTCGTGATTCCGTTCCCTGACTCGAGTCCCCACATGTAACACCCCCATTTTTAAACCAAGGGTATTACATGCCAGTGACCTCGGATTTTACCATCCAAAGTCACCCAAGGCTTTAGGTAACATTACACGATCTTGTACAAAAGCGACAAAGACTTATATTACAACATAGGAAATTCCAAAATATTTAAAATAATTTGAAATCTCTTAGAAATCTTCCTTCCTTTAAATCCTCGAGTCTTCGTCTTTGGTCTTCGGCAAACCTGTCTTTACTTCCTGATATTTCCATAAAAGCAGGAAATACCAGCCGACCATTGTCGGGAAGAAAAGAAAGTGGTGTCAGTCTAACGCGAGACTAAGCAAGTGGTATAATATAACTAGGTTCTTAAAAGGCTAAGTATGTAGGCATCAAGGTCCAAAGGGAGGGGAGCGATGCACGACAAATCCGGTTCTTTTGAGGTGAGAGTGTGATATAGTTTAGGGAACGACGCTTCATTCGAATGCGAATCAAATGATGATGAAAGGCACAAATTTTGTAAGGAGATGAATAACGAGCTTCCTTTTAAGAATAGGAAACCACAAGAAGGTGATTCCTAGGAACGAAATATGATTAAGAATTTGTTGGGAACTTATTAATACGCATCAAGGTTTAGTAGAAACCTACATCGCCTTATCTTCTCTTAGTAATACAACAATACATTTTATTTTAACGATTTTCGGATGTGGCAACTCATAAGAGTCAAGGGCCACCCGAGGAATATCCATTTCAACAATTCAATTCAATTCAACAATTCAATTTCAACAATTCACGATTTCACCCAATTCAATTCACGTAAGCCTTAGTGATTTTTAAGTGCGGCATTGCAAAAGACATAAGCAGACTTTTTATTACTTTAAGTACGGCATTGCAAAAGACATAAGCCGACTTTTTATTACAATGTGACATTGCTTTAAGACATAAGACGAATCCTTGATCCGACATTGCTTAAAGACATAAGTCAACAAAGTAAATGGAGTCATGACCCATACATAATTCATTGTTATCATAAGTGGTTTAGGACTTATATCATATGTTTCTGTCCTACACTAATCCAGAGAAGCTCTCTTAACGAGACACTTTAAACACACAAGGCCGCAATCAATCGGTCCTAAGTCCAAGTACTAGCGCAACACGAAATGATAATAACAATACGAACAATAGGGTCATTATTTCTAAGCAATAATAATCCTAAGTTCATTTTATTTAGCAAACAAGGTGTTCCCAACAAGATGGATATGATAACGGAGGAAAAGGAATTCACCAATATCGAGTAATAAGGGAGAACCATCCACTTGCCTCTGATTTGCAGAATTCGAGTCCTACGGATTCGTTTCGCGAGCTTACGGCGATTCGAGCGCTTAACCTAATTTGGATACAGTTTCAAAGCGATACGGATTAAATTAATATTTAATTTATTTCAACCCGAATACTTCTTCCAATTATTGTTTTCCCTTTACAAAAATTTATGAGTCCCTTATAAATTATTTTCCTTTCATAATTTATAACTCCAAAAAGAACAGGAACATTTTAATACGGTCCTTAGCGTACGAATGTATGCATACATATATATATATATGTATAAATTTTATAAATTACCCATCAAGTCCTCTCTATAAGCATATCTTATAAATCTAAAGTAGTAATGTGGACACTATATAGTTTAATTGAAAGGCCACATTTTTATTTTATTTGGAAACTAGTTATGAATTTTGTACGTACTATATCATGTGACTTACCCCTTTTTTTTTCAAATTTCATTAGAAACAAAATAGAATATGAACGTAAGTATATTGCTTTATACTATGAGAGCATGAATCCACTAGATCATTCCCCTTTAAATTTGTATGTGGTAATACTATACTAGCAAGTTAATACATATATAAAGTGGTTTGATCCTAATTCCAACTAGCACGTAAGGGGTTGTATATTGAGGAGTAAATGGGTTGGAGATTAACAAGTGGAGCCCAAGCATTAAAAAAAATTAGGCCCACCTGTCTAATTTTCTTTGCTTCAATTTTGAGGAGTTGCTGAAGGGACCCTCCTTCTACCTTCCTCTTTGCACTTGACCGGAAGGACCCGACCGGCCGGCTTCAATGGTGGAACCCCGTCGACGACTCCTGGGGGCTTTTCCAGACGGTGGGTGGCTCAGCGGGCTCCGGCGAAGCTCCTGGTGGCGGTCTCGGCGACGACAGGAGACCAGTGGTGGAGATCGGCGTATGGGAGGCTCGGTCGGCGTCTTTTTCGGAGGTTGAAAACGGAGCCGATTCGGCTCGGGCTTTGAATAAAGGTTGTAGAGGGGATTTGGTGGAGTATGAATCTGGTTTTTATTGGCCGAACCGAAGCCTATCTATAGCTGAAATTGAGCCCGAAAAATCTGAACGAAAAATCTTATTCAAGGTTCAAGATGGGATTTTGCAATTGATTGCAAATCCAATTAGATAGGGGAGAGAAGAGTAAGGTGATGGGGGTAATGAGTGGAAAGGACGATTTCCATGGGATTTTGGGGCAGACGGCCGAATTCCATTGGCGTGGAGAAATGATGAAGGGGATAGCCAAGTCTCAGTTAAAGATTTGGTCAAGGCCCAAAAATCGAGTTTAAGTAAAATACGTTCCCTAAACAGAATGAGAAGCTCTCGTAGCCCAGTTGGTAAGGGAAGAAAAGGGGGTCGGAGAGGTTGGGGTTCGAGTCCCACCTGCCTCCCCTACTCTCCCTTTTTATTTTTGGGCTATTAACGGGTTGGGTTTAATTATTTAAAAGGTTACCCAATTATTTTACTTATTACTCATCTGTTAATTTTTCCTCCTTCATTAAATTTCTTTTTTTCTTTTTTCTTTTTTTTTTCTTTTTTTTTTTTTTTAAATTCATTCTCCTTATATTCTTAAATAACTTACTTCAAAAGAATAATTTAATATAAAGGACCCGTTTTTTTCCATAATTGAATTTGAACGAGTTTTACACTTAATTGGGCGAGGAATTTACTATTGACGACATTTTGTTCGTTGTACGCATAAGGATTTTAAGAAAACTTTATTTCTCTTATTTAAAAAAATAGCGGTTATTACACCACAGGTCTGTGCGATGAACAGACGCGCTTGCGAGGGGGATCACGTCATAGATTGAGTCGGATCCACGCAAGGCGCCTTGCCCGGATCGCGATGCGGTCTATCATCCCGAGCGAGTATCGGGTTCAACGCGCGTCGGGATTCGTTCTCCGAGCGAATTTCGGAGTCTGCACTTTCTGGCCTCTACTCGCGGTCGCGGGCGACGGACCCGCGGTCGCGGGTGGCGATCCGCGATCGCGGGTTGTGAACCCGCGGTCGCGGGTGGCGATCCGCGATCGCGGGTTGTGAACCCGCGGTCGCGGCTCCGGGGCTGCCGAAAGCGAATCGCGCGATTCGCCCGGCGCGATTGCCCCAGGGTTGTCTCGATCCGGGCTCGTGGATTGACAATCCATAACCCTCTCGGATCGGTTCTCGTAGGAGGATAAAGACGAAGGTCGAAAACCTAGTTCGTCGCTCTTCCCCACGGACGGCGCCAAATGTTTGTACACAAAATATGCCTGTGTACAAGTCTCAATTCCTTCTTCAATGACCTTCTTCTCCAAGCTTCCTTCACCTTCAATGACCTGCAAAACAATGGACAAATGGGGCGGGGACCCCCTAATCCACCTCTGATGCCTAAGTCAGTAGAGTATTCGCGAGGGTAAACAGTAGAGAGAGGCGTAGGGTAGGGCGATCACAAGCGATGATCAGCCCCTCTAGGGTAGTTTCTGTATATCCTTTCCACATGACCAAGCCATGTATTTATAGTGGAGAGAGAGAGGGCTAGGGTTAATTCCTTGGAGCCCAATCAATAATTCTATCTTCTTAAATAGGATAGAATCTTCCAACTACTTGGATAACTACCAGGATTTAATAGGCTAATAAAGATATTTATTAGATATACTTACCTGGCTGGCGGAAATGTTATCCTTAATTATGATGGTAAATTTACCCACCTACAGTTAATATATTAAGAATCAAGGTTGATAATAACATAATATAAATTATTTTAAGAATAAAGGATCATTATTGAGTTAGAGTTCATGAAGGATATGAACTCTAACCTTCTTCTCCAAAATAAACTATAATGATTGATTTTGAACTATCTTTTCTTTCTAGTACCGTTCGTTATCGAAGATCTAAGCCTTCGTCGTTACCCACTTCCATCAAGTCCTTTTTAATCAAGCTTCGATTTCAAGGCAAGTGGTTTGGTTCTTTTCATCATGATTTCGTACTTACATGATTTTCTGTAAACCATAATTTCATGAATTGTTGGGAACTGAATGTGTGAATAAAATCAACCTAGGATATTTCCATTGTTATAGATTTATCGACCAGTATTTCTAGGTGGTTCTAGTTTACACTAGTTATGGACTTAGGTTTCGATATGTGTGACATATGTGTGAATATCATGAATCTAGCATAGTTTCAAAGTTATATATACTTGTTTGTATTTGGCTTGCCGTACTTCGTACCTAGCCTTCGGTCATGACCCTCATCACTCAACTGTTAAGTGATGTTCGCACTTCCAAGTCGCCATGGGACATAGGTGTCTGTATTTCTATTCTCTCGCGTAAAACGTATTTATTAATTAAAGTGTAATTTGTCGTGTGTATCTAAAAGAAACTAAGATAAGTGCTCATGCACACCTTAATGTATCTTATAGGATGGTTAGTACAAAATGGAATGCCGTACTCGGTCTCTGATAATTCTATGTCTAGCTCCAATCTGAACGTCTACTCAACTTGTTGAAATGCCTATAAAATGGCAAGATGGGCTTGGTACTTAAGTGTCTTCATGACCACCTCCCCGTCGGCACTTACGAGTAGGATGAGGTGGGTAGAGGCATAGGCTATCAACGAGGGTTTAATTACAAAGAATGGCATTAAGTATGCAAGAATACGTTCCCAACAACGAGGGTTTAATTACAAAGAATGACGTTAAGTATGCAAGAATACGTTCCCAACAAATTCTCCATTCCTTTGTCAAAACGTTCTATTTTGGTAATGTCCTATCCTAATTATTTCGTCCATTTTAAAAGTCATCTTGTATTGTTTGAGGTCGAGTGTAGGGGATAGGTTACCTTCGGTTTTCATTCAAATTTCGTAATTGACCTCTACATACTCCCTCTAAACCGAACCATCTTTGAAAATCTCATTTGCTTAGTCTTTCGCAAGACTAATCCGACCACCCTTTTTCCTTTGCATGTTCGGATGGTGTCAACCGTCTTTCCGTTGTGGCGCATCAGGTGAAGGAGTTGTTATTCGAGATTAAAGATGGTGCCAAGAAGCTGAGTCGTTTCTTTCTTTCCGATTTTAGACTTTTGAACTTATTTCCGTATTGAGATTCCCGAGCTGCGGGGACCAATACAAGGCTTAACTATTTATGTTATGTAATTGACTTTTAAGAAATTGTCTTTGTTTATTAAAAAAATTGATTCTAATTCCACATTAAAGGTTGTCGACTTCTGTGATAACTGTAAAACGTAGGGTGACTTTGAGAGTTTTAACTCGAGGTCACTGGCGGTAATAGCCCTACAGAAAAAAGGGGTGTTACATGATTATGATTATGGAACCCTCTAATCACCAACTATGTCCACTTATCGGGTGTATATGAATTTCCTCTCCTTAACAACCCATGCAACTCGAACGGACATTCTACCTTCTTCGTACTCCTATAAGGTCATCATCCTTCTCTTTCTCGGAGTTCTCCCTCTCTTGATCAGACTTCTTCCTCCCCGATCTATAATTTCCCGACCTTGTACAATACAGAATTATCTTAGTGGGTTTTGACGACTTGGTCGTTATGAGCATCGATAGATCAAGCCCTGCCTGTCAGACCTAATCTCTCAACTCATTCATTATATTAAAATTCACATTAGTCGTAAAGTGCGAAGAGAAATCAACCTTCGTGTGATCAAAATGCTCAATAGACAGATAAGCCTATGAACAAATGAATACGGGAATGTATAAACTACGGTAGTGTGAAATTTAAACCATACAACAACATATAAATTTTCAAATTTAAATTTTTACAAACCGGTTAGATGTCGAGTTGAGAAACATTCCCAACGGAAGAATCTGATGACCTTGACGAATACGACGATCCGCTATAGGATGGCGTCTCTATAGTCGCGCTACTCGATGTCGACGTCTCAATAAAAAGTCGAATTCAATATCGCCTCTCGATACGTGTGAAAGACCGCAATGATAAGTCGAATTGAGCTCTCGTACACCGAATAGGTTAAAAGCGCGGGTGAGATTATGCCACTTCACCCTAGCTCGTGCGGATCCTTATGCCACACAGATTACCCATTTTTCTATAAATTTGTGGAACCTCTAATAATTCCTGTGCGGTATTTGAAACCCGACATGTGCGGTTTTCTGATCCGCACAAATGGACCAGTTTTTTTTGCAAACCGATCATCTTGACATGTGCGGTTCATGTTAAATCCGGTTCTTTGTTTGCGGATCCATAGTGCGCACATTGCTGTAGTGCGATAAATTATAGTGTCCAATTCGAACCGCCTTGATTTGCCATCTCTCCGGTATGTTTTGCCAATCCAACCTGTGTTTGGTCCCTCCTCCTCTCCTCTTTTTACATATCCCTTCATTTTCTCCTTTGATTGAGATCCGTGTTTAAAGTGGACTCTAAAGTCTCAAACCCTCCAATTCCTTGGATTCGCTAGTGCTCTCCGTTTTTTTTTTAAATGTTTTGTCGCTGCCTCGTCTCCAACTCTCACAGAAAGAGAGAAGGGCAGTAGAAGCCCTTTCTCCTTTGCTTCTCCCCTACGGCCCTACCCTTCATCTTTATCTCTGCTCATTTCTCCTCAAATCACTACAAATTCCCTGATTACAAAGCCCTACAAATTCCTCACAACCCCCTGTCTGAATTTCCTTGCTTCCATCTCTCATGGGTAACTGCTGTGCAAGCCCAGGCGGGTCGAATGCATCAAAGAAGCAGCAAAAACCGAACCCCTTTGCAGCTAACAACCCCGTCAATGGCGGATCCGGATTCGGTTCCAAGCTCCATGTGCTGAAGGATCCGACGGGTCGGGATATCGGCGAAAGCTACGAGCTTGGGCGAGAGCTCGGGAGGGGCGAGTTCGGGGTGACTTATCTGGCAACCGATTTGGAGACAGGCGACAAATTCGCCTGCAAATCGATCTCCAAGAAGAAGCTGAGGACGGCTGTCGATATCGAGGATGTGAGAAGAGAAGTTGAGATCATGAAGCATTTGCCCAAACACCCTAATGTTGTGACTTTGAAGGACTCCTATGAGGATGATAGTGCCGTTCATATTGTTATGGAGCTCTGCGAAGGCGGCGAGCTCTTTGATCGTATCGTTGCAAGGGGGCATTACACCGAGAGAGCTGCCGCCGCAGTAATGAGGACGATTGTGGAGGTTGTTCAGGTGAGGGTTTCAGGTTTCCAAGCAATTTGGTTTGGTTGAAGCTTGAAATTTCAATTTTAGAAGTGTTGTTATTGTGTAAGAGCTGTTTGATTTACTTTAAGTTGCTGTATGTGGGTTCATGTGTGCTCTATGGATCAAGTTCATTTGATTCATTTCTTAACAAATCTGAATGATTACCTTGGTAGTTCTCTAGATGGTGTTTTATCCGAAGTGAGATAGAGAATTGTGCATCATAGATTGCTTTTGATTTGCTGAACCAAGTGGTTAGCTAAGGAATTATTGACCATGCCCAGCTGTTGTTAAGTGATGATTGTTTGCTTCTTTAGAGTATAATTCTTCTTGTATCATTCCTGCTTATTTGTTGCAAGTGTTTTCTTCCTTCCCAAACAAGATGTGCTGAATTGTTTATTAGGTAGCTTGGATCTGTTGTGGTCATGTTTTTTTAACTTATATAAACATATCTGAGTCAAATCACCAAGCATTTTGTATTTGGCCCCTATCATCATTCTTGATTATTTATATGCCAGCCTATTTCCTTGTCTTCTTTTCTTTTGGATTAGTTTTGTTATCTTTGGAGTTATGGGACATGATAGTGCTCTTGTGCTTATGTAATGCTTATCATGTGGCCCTTTTCACTAACAAAGAAGTATGGGTAGATCTCCTATTGACTTCTATTCTGCATTTGACAGATGTGTCATAAGCATGGAGTGATGCATCGTGATCTCAAGCCAGAGAACTTTCTATATGCCAACAAGAAGGAAAATTCCTCACTCAAGGCCATTGATTTTGGGCTCTCTGTGTTCTTTAAGCCAGGTAATGTCTCTCTGGCAGTCTGATTTTGCTACTTGATTTGTGATCAGTTTCTTCTACCTCTCTTTAAAATGTCTTCCGTTTCAACCTATCAAACTTTTGTATCTGATGGTCTGTTTTCTTATAGGTGAACGGTTTTCTGAGATAGTAGGCAGTCCTTACTACATGGCTCCTGAGGTTCTAAGGAGGAACTATGGACCAGAGATTGATGTTTGGAGCGCTGGTGTGATCTTGTACATATTGCTTTGTGGCGTTCCTCCATTCTGGGCAGGTCTGTTCTTTCTCTTGCTTCTTTACTTCATGATTTTTTTATTAGTTTACTTTAATGAGTTTCATAGGCAAATTGCTCTATGAGCATAATAATGTTTTTGGCCTTTTAAAGAAGATGATACAAGTTGAAGTGCTCTTGTTTTTACTTTTATATTTGGATCATCTAAAGATTAATTTACCTGCAACCCTAGCTTGACCTGACCAAACAGGATTCAAATATGTTCACTTTGATCTGGTTATTTACTATATGAAGTTATATCCTTCTGCCTGTGCCTACATGAAATGGGAAATTCTGAACAAAGAAGAAATAATTAATCAATAATTCTTTATCTAACCAAAATTCACAAGGACTTATAAACTCTTGTTGTGGACTCCGTTGATTGTATGTAATACATGCTGGAAGATGTCTAATTTACATTTTTATTCTGAATTCAATTCTAATGACTGCACTGTATTTACTATATCAGAAACTGAACAAGGGGTGGCTCAGGCAATTATTCGTTCAGTCATTGATTTTAAGAGGGACCCTTGGCCAAAAGTGTCGGATAATGCAAAGGATCTTGTGAGGAAAATGCTTGATCCTGATCCAATGAAGAGGCTAACCGCCCAAGGAGTACTTGGTAACCTATAACAGTGTTTTTAAGCAACTTTTCATATATTTTCTAAGGTATAATGGTGACTTACTTTGGAAAACTCTTGCAATATTTTTCAGAACACCCCTGGGTGCTGAATGCCAAGAAAGCTCCTAATGTGTCCTTGGGAGAAACTGTAAAAGCAAGACTAAAGCAGTTCTCAGTGATGAACAAACTCAAGAAAAAAGCTCTCAGGGTAATAATGGTTAAATTACAATTCAAAATTTTGTTTTAGTTTCAATTGCTGATGTTTGTACCCTTTAGCTTCATGATAATTTGAGTGCTCCCTAAATTTCTGAGTTTTGCATTCATAGATTATAGCTGAACACTTGTCGGTGGAAGAAGTTGCTGGTATAAAAGAATCTTTCGACAGCATGGACACATCAAAGAGAGGCAGAATCAACTTGGAAGAGCTTAAGGCTGGGTTGACTAAGTTGGGGCAACACGTGGCTGATGCGGATCTTCAAATTTTGCTGGAAGCTGTAAGCAATGTTTTATGCATCATGAAAACTTCTACTTTACACAGTTCAGTATAGGCGAAACATGGCGTGGATTGTTTTGGTAGTTGTGATTCTTTGCATTGTTTAGAAAGGTCTGTATAGATCCATATGGATTCCTACCAAACCTATATCGGGGTTTTGCAGGCTGATGTCGATGGTGACGGAACTTTAAACTATGGAGAGTTTGTCGCTGTGTCAGTCCACCTGAAAAAGATGGCGAATGATGAACATCTTCACAGAGCCTTTTCTTTCTTTGACAAAAACCAAAGTGGCTTCATTGAGATTGACGAGCTGAGGGATGCACTGAATGACGATGTTGATTCCAGCAGTGAGGAAGTGATCAATGCTATAATGCACGACGTTGACACTGACAAGGTCAGTGCTCTGAATTCTGATGATGAGTGATGAAAAACAGCCTATATTAAAAGGTCATTTTTCTTATCTGTATAGTTATCTTACAACTGTTTTATTTCTGTTGCTGTGAAGGATGGCAAAATAAGTTACGACGAGTTCACTACAATGATGAAAGCGGGCACTGATTGGAGAAAGGCATCTAGACAGTATTCACGAGAGCGTTTCAATAGTCTCAGCCTGAAGCTGATGCAAGACGGGTCCTTAGACATGGAAAACAATGTTAGATGAGATGCAAAGATGATCTTTATAACACAATGTTAGATAAGATCCAACAATGATCTTTATAACACGTATTAACAGAAGGGTTCTTCTGAATGGCTTTGCTAGGGAGATCCAGTGGTGGAAGGGTTTTATTAAAATGTCAACTGTGTTTTCCTTGCTTTGTATGGAGTGTAATTTGTTTGGTGGTGTGAGTATCATGGCTTGTTGTATCAGTAGACTAAAAAAGACAAGAAATTTGTTTGATTTGATAGGGATGAGGAATCAGGAAGACTGAAAAATCAAGGGTTGTTTTAGAGCATCATTTTGAATGATCACCAACAATTCCAGGTGTGTGTGGAGACCACTTCATTGATCTGCAAGCTACTACTATTGTGTATGTATATATCATTTTTATTTTGGGGAAATAGGAAAGGGGAAATCTTTGTCTTCTCAATTATCATTCCTGCTCTTGTAAATATTCAAAACATTATAAACTTGTTCAATTTGCTCGAAGCCAACTCTGACAGATTCTTGTTTTTCACCTCTTTGAAAACACAATACAATTTCATATGCATATTTAAAAATAATAATAATTGAATTGTGAGTTTTATCATTTTATATGAGGTTTAATGGCATATAAATTATCTTTAACTGTGTCCGTGATCTAACACCACGTGTATTTAATTTTATAATTGAGAAAGAAGATAAGGTGTATACAGTACAAACTATGCAAATATTCAATCTTTCAATAAGGGTGGTTTTGTTTGTGCCATCAACGCTATATTCCTTTTCCTAATTGTCAATCTATAGAATATAAGTACGTAGTTTGATTAAAAAAAAAAAGAGTTTATTCACAAATAAATATGTATATTATTTATGAAAATATTATGTTCAATTTGTGTTTGTCTTGCTCCTATGTTGACCACGTTGCCCGTTGCCCCACATCTTTAACAACTACGGTAACATAGTAGGGCCACTAGGGCGCACATCGCCTTTAAAAAGCAGCCCCCCATGAGAATTGAATACTCCATAACAACCATTGATGAGCAGCAGCTGACCTTATAGCTTCAGCAAGAGCCAACTACGGCTAAATGCAAGTATGGAACGTTGCTTTACTGATGCCCTCTCGCTCTTGTACATAACACAAACTTTTTGGGACCGATCCAGCCTTTTTATAAAGTGGTTGGCTTGCGTCCTTCTTTATTATTGTCAGAATGGGTAAAATCCCAACAAAATCAAATCAAGCTCAAGCTCAATTTTGATAGTGTGGTGAACGCCAAATATATTTCTACGTTCGACTTCATTCTATGAGACTACTGAAGAGCACCAATCCACTTTGATGAAGGACTCATCGACAACACCGTGAAAAAGATAAAACTCTTCCCACATTGAAAGTTGAAAGATAAGATATCTATCATCTGATTATATGAACTACTCATCCTATTATCAATTGATTTTAGGATGAAATTCTATGAGCTTATATATCGAGTTTACTAGGCATATGTGCACGAACCTACATATGTAACCACCAGACAAATATCGAGCTGCCCTCGAGAGATCGTAATAGTTCCGATAAATATCTTGGTTCATCATGTCTCGTCTCATCCGAATATTTTTAACCGATGGACTTAATTCATAAAGACACTCTAAAATTATTCCTTTCCTTTTCAAAAAACTAAAAACGAAATGGTGTTAGATACTTCATACTAGTAATATTTTTCAAAAGGAAAAGTCCGCCCGGTAACCACGAGGTTTTGCAAATTCCGCGTGGTACACAAAGTTTTTTGATATTCCGCATGATAACCACGAGGTTTTGCAAATTCCGCGTGGTAGCCTTGGTCTATTATAAAAAGTTAAAAGTATATAAAAACTTACCCATAATGTTTACTTAATTACACAAATCACCCTATCTTTAGTTTTTTTTTAAAACTATGGAATATATCTATTTTTTATAAAACACCTAACTTTATAATTTTAGTATTATGTTTTTTTATTTAATATTTTTTGATGACACTATATATTATATTTAACAAAATCTTCTATACTTTTGTTATTAAAAAAGAACCTCATTTTCAAATTTGTATTAAAAAAAGATAAAATTGTTTTGTAGACTTGGTGAAAAAATGAAAAACAAATTAATTTATTATATCTAATGAGAAGTATCATTTAAATAGATTTTTTCAACAAAACTATCAAATCTATTTTCTTAAAACACCTAATGAGAAGTATTACTTCATACATAATTTTTATTATTTTTAAATGTTAATTTATTATAAATGCAAAAATTTGCCTAAAGTCGTACATGTCATAAAAAACCTATAATTATTACACATTTTAATTTCATGATAACTGTATATTATGTTTAGAAAAAAATAATTTATTTTGTTTTAAAAACAAATTAACTACTTGAATTGGTGCACCCACTTTTAAAGAACACCCTCTTAAAAGATCAACTATTAATAAAATTCAAGTTTATATTTTGTTAATAATAAATGGTAGTTTTTTTTAAAATTAGGTATGCTTTTGTTAATTTGAAAAAGGAACTATTTGAAAAATGTTTTGTTTATAATACTAATAAAATATAAGATTTTGTAAAATAATAATATATAGTGTCATGGAAAAAGAGTAAATATAAAAAATCATATAATACTAAAATTATAAAGTTAGGTGCTTTATAAAAATAGATTGGATAGTTTTTTTTTTTAAAATAAATATAGGGTGATTTGTGTAATTAAGAGAAAGTCTGGCCAAGTTTTTATATAATTTTAACTTTTTTATAATAGGCCAAGGTTACCACGCGGAATTGCAAAACCTCGTGGTTACCATGCGGAATATCAAAAAACTTTGTGTACCACGCATAATTTGCAAAACTTCGTGGTTACCGGGCGGAATTTCCCTTTCCAAAAATTTAACGATTGATGTTATTCTTAGAGCATGTGCATTGGAGTTTTTTTAAGGAGTGCTTAAGAGTACTTGAGTATTTCTTGGGCAAAAAAAATAAATAAAAGAAAGAAAAATGCTAAGAAACTCATGGTTTTGTGCTTATATAAGCACTACTTAAGAACTCTTCCCATTAACTTTCAACCAATAATTTTTTGACACATGTCATTTGATGAATCCATTTTATTTGTATGTTTATATGTAAATTATAAACTTTTGATCATAGTTTTGTTAAGTTTTTAAAATAATAATATACAATAACTTTCTAAAATAACATTATCTATCCAATAAGACCAATATTGTATGTACTTTGTATATGTCAAAAATATTTAATTTTGGATAGTATTTACATATGATTAATTGCACATCATAATATAAATTTATAAGTTATTATTGTATAACTTTATTTAGTAATAAAAATATGATTTTATTCAAATAAATAATAGGATAATTAAATTAAAACACAATATATAAAAAAACTAACATTACACACATTAAAACTCAAACATTACATAAAATGTGATGTATTTAGTGTTTTGTAATATAGTTACTATTAACTTTAATATGATTGTTGATTTGAATATATTTTTCAGTCGTGTTTTACAAACATAAAAATAATCCTTAAATTTGTTGTTAATACTTTATTTTTTTCTAATCGCATGAACTAATATTGTTGAATAAGTACATTATTATTTAATAGTTACTTTAATTTATTTATGTATTATTTGAGCAAAATAATTTATTTAAGTTATTAAATAATTATTTTTGCATTAAAATAACATATATAGTGATGATGTTAAAGCCATATTTATAATTTTGACATGAAAAATTAAAGGTAAAAAAGAAAAATTGAGTGCTTATAAGTACCCATAGATTGTTCTATTGGATTGAAAAAAATAAATAAGTAGTTGTGTAAGGTTGAAAGAAGAAATAATGGTATAATACTCCTTAGGTACCCTTAAGCTCCTAACCATTGCACATAGTCTTAGGTTTACGAAAAATGGTAAAAAGGCAATTAAAATATTTACAAAGAATGTAACCCGTAGGCCCATCTAGGTTCATCCTACACCAGCTAAAACTAAAGCAGCGAAAACTACAAGGCGCACTTGGCAATTTGGCATCTTTCTTTGGTTCGTATCGCTGACTCTCTGCCTGTCCTTCTATACACCCACGCGCCACCATCCCCTTTCATAAAGTTGACCGTTGACCCAGACGTAACCAGTGACCTCACCATCGGAAGCGCGTGGCGAGGGCGTTACTTTCTTGCTTTTAAGATATTTCCAGTCGCGTGCTAGCCACGTGACAGGCGATATAGACAGTAGTCCCCCATTTATTTTCGAATCTCTCCCCAAAACAATCCCACTTCCCACCTTCGTTCGCCGTCTTAAAGAGCTCTGAGGCCGATCATTCCGTTTCGGTATCTAGGGTTTCTCTGTTCTGCTGAGATTTTGCGGCTATGGCGACCTCATTTGGCTCTGCGAACACTGCCGTCTTCGGCGATCCCAAGCTCCGGCTGAACAAGTTCGATGGATTGAAGCCTTGTGGTGCGCTCCCTATTCACGGAGGAAGCCTGGATTTCTCCATTTCTTCTTCTTCTTCTTCTTCTTCTTCTTGCAGCTCCTTCCCCGTTGTCAAGGCTGTTTCTACGGTACGAATTTTAACATGCATTTGGTCCTTTTTCCGAGCGATGATGATGTGTACTTGTAGAGTAGCTGTTCTACTTCCTCTATTTCATTCATTTTTTTTGGTCGAAACCTCTATTTCATTCATGATCCAACCTAATTTCTACTTCTACTGGTGTTAATGTTCATTTCTAGTGAGCCGATATGCTTGATTTCTCCACCTCTTTTTGTATATATTTCGCGATCCCTAATTCATGAGTGTGTTAGATTGATTTGAAGTACTGATTTCCCCAAAATAGTTATAATATAGTGAATTTCCCTTTTTCATGCTCTGTCTTGCAAAGTCGAACCATATCCTATGAATATATATCTGATTTTTTTTTTTGGTCGAGATGAATATATATCTGATAATCATACTGCTTTTAGATCTTTTGTTCCTTACTTGAAGTGAATATTTGAATGATATATTGATCTACTACTTTGCAGCCGTTGAAGCCAGATAAATCTGCTGAACCCAAGCGCAGTAAGGTTGAGATAATCAAGGAAAACAGCAACTACATAAGGTACCCTCTGAATGAGGAATTGTTGACTGATGCCCCCAATATCAATGAAAACGCTACACAAATTATCAAGTTTCACGGCAGCTATCAGCAGTACGATAGGTCTGTAAAAGGACCTAAGTCTTACTCATTTATGCTCCGTACCAAGAATCCATCCGGCAAGGTGCCCAACAGACTTTACCTGGTGATGGATGATCTTGCGGATGAGTTTGGAATTGGAACTCTCCGATTAACCACAAGGCAGACATTTCAGCTCCATGGTGTTGTCAAGAAGGATCTCAAGACAGTGATGAGTTCCTTAATTAAGAATATGGGCTCTACTCTCGGTGCCTGTGGTGATCTCAACAGAAATGTGCTTGCTCCAGCTGCCCCTCTTGCGAGGAAGGACTACTTGTTTGCTCAGGAAACAGCTGATAACATTGCAGCCCTCCTGACCCCTCAGTCGGGATTCTATTATGACATGTGGGTGGATGGGGAAAAGATTATGTCAGCTGAACCACCTGAAGTGGTGAAGGCCCGTAATGATAATTCACATGGCACAAATTTTGTCGACTCTCCTGAGCCTATTTATGGAGCTCAGTTCCTACCAAGGAAGTTCAAGGTTGCTGTAACTGTCCCAACTGATAATTCAGTGGATATCCTCACAAATGATGTGGGTGTTGCGGTTGTTTTGGATGCTGATGGTGAACCTCAGGGATTTAACATATATGTAAGATTGTTGTTTTAGTTTATTAGGTGGTTCGTCCGTTTGTTAAATGCTTCTATTTAACGGTATGAATTGTATGCTGCAGGTTGGTGGCGGCATGGGAAGAACACATAGGTTGGAGACCACCTTTCCTCGTCTAGCAGAGCCACTAGGATATGTGCCCAAGGAGGATATACTGTATGCCATAAAAGCCATAGTTGCTACCCAAAGAGATAATGGAAGAAGAGACGACCGTAAATACAGCAGAATGAAATATTTGCTTGATTCATGGGGTATTGACAAATTCAGAAGTGTTGTTGAACAGTACTATGGAAAGAGTTTTGAGCCCTTTAAAGAGTTACCTGAGTGGAAGTTCAACAGTTATCTGGGATGGCATGAACAGGTAATTATTTTACATTTTCTATTTCTGCCTGCTCTGAATCAGCCAATTCTTTTTAATACTACAAATCTGTTACAGAACATATTATGCGGTTCATACCTCAATATGCCTTCAGTTATTCAGCCAACTCCACTGTCCATTCCAAAATCTCTTCAATTATTCAAATCTGCGTTTTTAAATGAGCATGCGTTCATCTGAAATATGCGTTTTTAAATGAGTATGCAGTTCATATGAATCTGAAAAACTATGTCTGCGCTTTGTAAGATTATGTAATATACTGAAAATAACAAAATAATTAAATATAGATATAGGTATACATTTGTTATGAATAGCGATCCCTTTTAATTATGGGCTTAATACCAAAGCTTTGGTTGATTGTATGTTCTGTTTGGCAGGGAGATGGAAATCTTTATTGCGGTCTTCATGTTGACAATGGTCGTGTTAAGGGGACCATGAAGAAAATTTTAAGGGAAGTAATTGAAAAGTACAATTTGAATGTTCGAATTACACCTAACCAGAACCTTATCCTGTGTGATATTGACAAATCTTGCAAGCAGGCAATCTCTGCTGCGCTTTCTCAAGGCGGTTTCTTGGTAAGCACGAATTTGTTTTTCTTACGTATGATAACCTTCAAATTACACTTACTTGAATGCCTTCATGTTATTCATCAGTCCGATTGCCTCTACTATGTTATCTAAAATGTGACAAATCATGTGAACTTGACTATGCAGGAACCCGAGGATGTTGACCCTCTTAATGTTACTGCAATGGCCTGTCCTGCCTTGCCTCTATGCCCACTTGCAATTGCTGAAGCTGAGCGTGGGATACCTGACATAATTAAGCGAGTCCGAGCTGTCTTTGAGAAGGTAATATTCTGATTTGGATTTCTCTAGTTTGGCATTTGGCAAGTAACTAAGGAAGGGAAAGGCCTGAGAAGGAGCTATGGGCCTCCTTTTGGTGTAAAATGTAACGACATGAATTTCTGCTTTGCTAACAAGATTGATAACCATCTGAACAGGTTGGTCTCACGTACAATGAATCTATTGTTATAAGGGTAACAGGCTGTCCAAATGGTTGTGCCAGACCTTACATGGCTGAACTTGGACTAGTTGGTGATGGCCCCTCTAGCTATCAGGTATGGTCATTTTTGAGCTTCTCGTTATATTGATCTCTGTGGATGACCTGGCGAAAGAGTTCTATCTTCTAATTGTCTTCCTTGCTTCTAAATTCAGGTGTGGCTGGGAGGAACACCGAACCAATCTTCGCTGGCAAATTGTTTCATGAACAAGGTCAAGCTTCAAGATCTGGAGAAGGTCTTGGAACCTTTGTTTTTCTACTGGAAACAAGATCGCCTAGATAACGAATCATTTGGCAACTACTCAATTCGCATGGTATGTGCTTAAACAAAATCAATTTATGTAGCTGCAGATACTCATCTGCAACAGTTTGGCCTATTCTTTGTGGCAAGCATGCTTATTCATTTAGTGTCAGCCTTATATTTCAATGCTCTTCCCTATCATTTATTTTTCTTATGCTCATTTTCAACTCTTAAAATTTTATTTTAGGGATTTGAAAAGCTTCAAGAGTTGGTTGATAACTGGAAAGGCTCGGTTTTGCCATCAAACTAAAGCTCTTCGCTGATAAGGAGACCTATAAAATCAGTGGACTGACAAGTGAAGAATAAGACTGTTTATCAGTTAGCAATGCAAGCCATCCACAATTATGCGGCTTGATAAGTGCAACTAAACCTTTGTATCCACTACTACTGTATTCTCCGCCATCCACCATAATAATAGTCAGCTTCTCTCATGAGGACCAAATGCACAAGAGTTTGCCCTTCTGGATGTATCGTGTAATGTCAGTTCGCGGGATATGAGTTCTTTTTTTTTTTTTTACCTTTGTTTCTTTGGTAGTTTTGGTTGTTGTATTTGAGCCTGGATTTTGATCTGTCTTCAGCAATGTTAGGGAACCTTCCTGCCCCTGTATCAGATTATAAATCAACCATAATTGGTAGGATTAATATCATGTTTTGGGTTATCAGCATTCTAGTTGAATATATTTTGAGATCAGGAAAGCAACTATAGTTTGCCATCTAAATGATGGCACAGGTTCTAGAAAAGGATGATGATTACAAGCATATTACAACAACATTAAAGATGAGTACTTTGTTCAAACAAATCAACAATATGGTTTCTGTCCATGCTCCAAATTGCTCTTTTGATCTTAATGAAGGAAAATTTAGTTTGCCCATCTTGCAGAATTTAGATGTATGCATTCAATAAGTTTTGGGCTGTGCTGGTATTGGACTTATTTATAATAATCAATTAATATAGGATCCGTATTGGGGCCACACAACCATTTGAGCCAAATGGCCCAATTTAAGATGGCGTTGCTCAAGCATAACTCCTTGGCAACCTTACCTCTTGGCTTATTTGGGTGAGGGGTGGACTCGCTTCACTTGAGCCAGACAATGTTGTTGTGTTCAAATGGAGCACTAATCAAGCTCCCCATGAAACCCATCACCAGATTAAGACTTGAGCTTTGCGTGTCTTTGAGAATGCTGCTAGGGTTACTTAAATGTTGGCAGCTTCGTTGAGAATGATGGACCCTTTAAAGCCTTAGGTCCAGATGGTTTTCCCACAATCTTCGTTGAGAGTGGGTGGATAGTTTTTGGAAACAGTTATAGGGCTTGCTATACTTGTACTTAAAAATAATTTTTTCCAAATTTTTAAAATTGTATTTTTTCTACCTCGAAATTAGCAAAATATAACTTAGATTTCAAGTATTTCAAGACAAAAAAGCATATTTTCAAATAAAAAGTACTTTTGAACAAAAAGTATAACACTGCCATACTCATTGAGTCATTGTTAAGGATAGGATTCTTCCGAGCGGGAAGATGCATTGAAGGCTTTTTTCAAGGCAATAGTCCATTTTTGCCAAGTCTTATGCCTCTCTAAATCTTGGATCTTACGTCCTTTGAAGTTGACCTTATGTGTTTGCCTTGATCTACGATTTAGGTTCTTTGATCTCTCTACATTGTGAAACACAATCCTCAAAGTCGGCCTTAAATCCTTCTATGGACTAGATTTGTTTTTATTTTTCGGCCGGGAAGACTATCCTTCTTTATAAATTAGATTCTTTTTTTAAACAATAACTTTTTCCCTAATCGTTCTTTTTTAATCTTTTCGTGTTTAAGAAATACTAGTTGAGCGAGATGCTTAACAATGTGACGAATCCTTCTAAGGCGACCCTCTACTCAAAAGACAACGTAAATTATTGTGCTTAAGAAGAAAAAAAATCTATAAACAAAAATGCTCTACTTTTCACCTCGGTTACTTTTGTCAAAAACTAGAATTGTTCTTATTATCAGTGTTGAGTACATAATGTGTTCCAAAATTTGATTTGGAAGAATACTTGTTACCTAATTTTCTTACTCTGTTTGTTATTCTTTAAATTGAAACTAGTATTAGTCCTCCTACCTTGAAGAAACGATTTTTTTTAGCCTTCAAAACACAATCTTGATTTAACTAAAAACTTACTTAAAATTTTATATAAAGCTAGTCAAAATAATAGTTTCACATTAAAATCTTGTATTATTATATTTAATTTTCTTCGTGTGAGATTTATTCTAATGATACATTATTTCTATTATAATATATTATTTTAATTGAACAAAGATTTGTCAATAAGTTTTTTTATTTTTTTAATTTTAATTTTTACTTTATAGTTATTTTGGAAAACAAATTCAAATATAAATCCTATGTATATACATATAATTGTTATATACGTAGTATCTATAGTAAAATTTTAGCCAATAAAAAATAAGTTAATTTAAATGTCAAACCATCAAATTGATTTAATAAAACTGTTATGTGGTTTATTATATCTTTTATATACCGCTATTAATTTAATTATATATTTATTTGGATTTAACATATTTCTATATTATTATATATATTAATCTCCAATTTAGTATATATATTACGATTAATTAATTATATTTTTGAGGAAACTTATAGTTGCTTCATTCATACATTTCAAACCCTGTGATGGGCTAGTGGCAATTTCAAATAAAGTGGCAACCGAAGTGGCCAATTATGGCACATCCAAAATTCTTTCCAAGTCGTTAATTGACCGCTATCTACTCAAATCTATTCCTAACCAAATATGTGTACGTTATGTCGCTTATTATTATTATTATTACTAGTTGTACCCGTCGTGTCATGCACGACAATGACTCATGACACGACAATGACTCACGCTTAACATTTTAAAATTATTTTTATTATAAATAGGATATTATAAAGTGAAAACATATAATAAAATTTTTAGCATATGATAATGTCATTTTTTTCTAGACAAAAAAAAATTATTTTTCAGATTTGCAGTACCACATATATGAGATTATAAAAAAAATAAAACATATTTTAATTATAGAACAATTTAGTAAATAAACTTTACTTACTTTTTCATCCTTCAAAATTTGTCTCTGATGGTTCATATAATATATAATGATATGTTTCATATGATTATTTTGGTTTGATCTTATTTTTTTATTTTAATACTATAATTTATTAGTATAAGATATAATTTTACTATGAATTATTAATAAATTAAAAATATTAAAATATAATAACATATTTTATAAATATAAATTGATTTAGTATCAAAGATTAAAATAATAATTTATTTAGAAAAGGGGGCTTCCATTATTAAATTCGAATTTCTTATATTACTTCTTACATAAATAGATTAAAATGATAATTGAAAAGATAAGTTAATTCATAGGGAGTATGTCTCTTTTATAGAATGAAATTTTAATGATAGATAATATTGTTTCAAATATAGATATTATATGAGTAAGAAAAAGGATAAAATTAAATATTAGATCATTAAGAAAATTTTAAATATTTAGGTATTTTTCAATTATTATTATTATTATTATTATTATTATTATTATTATTGTTATTGTTATTATTGTTATTATTGTTATTATTGTTATTATTGTCATTATTGTTATTATTGTTATTATTGTTATTATTATTAATATATTATTAAATACCATGTTTCGCCAAACGTTTTTACATGAAGCTAGATGGGAGCCTGAAAACAAGTTGAGCCCCTACACCTTTTTGAATGCAAAAACTCAGCCTATGAAATACAAACGCTCCACTCTTGACATTGTTAGAGTGACTAATAGAGACGGATTTAATACGTGAAAGCAAGTCCAAGGCCTCCTTATCGAATTCCCCAAATGTAGAGAAAGCAAAAGGTATAAGCTTGTATCCATTCTCCTCACATTTGGACACATACTTCTTCTTTTTCCTTTCCACGGCATTGTGCAAGGCCAACCCAGGCGCCCAAGCACTCGCATCTCCACCAGCAAAGGGAGAGACTCCGGTCACATCCACACAAGCATCCTTGCCCTGATGCCAATTAAAGAGTAACAAGTCTGTGGGTCTCAGATCTTGTCCATTCTCTGAGAGAAAACCCATGGGAGCCTCTTTCCGCACCGCGATCCCAACTTTGGAGCAAATGTCAACTAGAATATCACGCACCAAGTTGTGTCTGAACTTGACCCCCACCTCATTAGTACAGTGGACAGCATGATCCCCACATTTGTCCATCCTAGGGGCATTGCAACTTGGGCAAATACTACCATCAACGAATAGAGGTATCATAAGTCTATAGCCCAAGACAGCACGAAACTAGCGATGGTTCATCCGCTGTCCCAAGCCATCAATAGGGATAGTGAACAGAAAATCTTGTGCATGAGGAGCACGAACACTGCTGAGAATGGCAACCTCTCTCGAGCCCAAACTGTACCTATCAACGAGACCCTTCTCAATGACACCAAAGTAACACCTTGCCAGGGTTTTCATCATTTCGGGGGCAGGAGAGACAGTGGTGAAAGAGAAAGCATCGACGTTGCAAAAGGTATTGAAATCAACAGGGGCATGCTAAAAAGAAAAAATCAGGAGAAACTATACCCGTATTTGACAGAATCCTGACCTACAACGCGGACGTTTGAAGCCGAAAAGAAAGGAAAACATAACGGATAACATCCCCAGCAGCAAAGATACCAAGACCACCCTCTTTGATGGGGAGAGTTGCCAAACGCCATTGCCAGTCTCCAAAACCTGGCTCTGACGCAGTGACAACCTTCTCCAAGGAAAGACAGAAAGCGTGATCAAACTGAACTTGTGCATCCCTGAAAGACACAGGAGAGCAAGTTCTCAAAGCATAAGACAACTTCGCAACCCGAACATAGTTACGAAGGAGGAGGAGCTCATACTGGGGGTCATTAAGCCGATTGACCGCCTCCATTAAAGCAATGGATTTAGAAACCCTCTTCAAGGCCAAGTCTCGACTGTAACTCACATCCAAACTGACTGACCCCCCAAGAAGTTTGACACCGCTACGAGGACGAGAGATATTTGACGGGAAAACACCCCCCACCAAACTTCTAGGATCCTCCACAGGCCAGAAAAGCTCAGTCTTATCAACATTCAGGAACAGACCACGAGCGGGCCCATCGGACCTAATAATATCAAGAGCCTTGGCCACCATAAGAGTATCTCCAACAATTGTGCCATCATCAAAATACCAAGCTTGGAGGGTGAGACAACACGCACAACTGATGGACTGAACCAGAAGATGCAGGGCAAGAGCGAACAATAAAGGCCCCAAGGGATCACCTTGTTGTACCCCCTGACATGACCAAAGGACAGAATCTCCATAAAATCCGGCTTAGGGTTAATTCGCTAGAACCGGCTCCAAGAATGAAACATTAAGCTCTTCCTCTCAGACATTTGAATACAAATCAAGATTTGTATATACAGTATTATAAATTTATAAGGTGTAAGATCTTGAATTTTGAATATCATATATGAAAGTACGATAGATCAGCTAGCTGCATGTGTTCTAAGAAGAACAATAGATCATCCGATTAAAACAGGTATAACTTCAAAATAAATAGGTAGAACTGTTCACAATCTATATATAACGTGACAACCAAATCAAAAATTTGAATATGCACTATCAGGATCGCATATGTATGTTGTTCTGAATACCCTATCACAGGCCTGATTGTTCTGACTGCTAATAATCCCAGTTGTATTTGACCAAAATAAGAATAATCCCAGTTGTATTGCAATTTGCAAGTAGCTGCAAAGAAGGCAGTGTTGGGATTCACTTGTGATTAGAACAACCAAGTGCATCCAAATCTATTGCATGGCTTATACGTGTTTGGAATGTATAATTGTAACATGCTTTGTATTTTAGACTAGATTCATACACAAAATTCCACCGGATAATCCGTGCCCATCAATCGACCCCATTGGGCTTTCAAAATGAACAACTATATATGTGAGCTGGCATGGAGTTTGGACATTTTTAAAGTACTAGTGCATGTGTCTTGTATTTTATAGGGAAGTGTTAGATAAATAACACAAACTTTAACTTAACTATCGACTCGTGTTTGGTGTTACATACAAATTATTATCAAAACGAATTGCGTGATTTAGAGGTAGTGGATTGTATGGCATAGTTATATAAAATGAATTGCGAGATAGTGGTTTTTATGCAATAGTGGGTGAATGTGTCAACGTACTATATATGCCATAAAATCTTAAGGTATTTTTGGTAAGCATATGATTTCTTAATTTAAAATTTTTAAAAACTTAAATCAATTTTCAGTTTTAAAATTTCAAATTTTAAAAACTGTTTTGATTATTTAAAAAATTATCATGACATAAAAAATCATAATAGTGATGAAACTCGTGGTGGTGTCAATGGATAAGGAAGTGACGATGGTTGTGGATGTGGTGACGACGCTGAATCTGAAGTTGCGAAGGTTGTACTGTGGTGGTGGTGATGATGAGGGTGGTGGATGTGGTGGCGGCGACAGTCATGGATGCGGTACGTGGTGACTATGGTGGTGGATTTGATGACGATGATGATGGTGGTGTGGGTGGTGGTTGATAGAACATATAGGTTCTAGTGTTAGATCATGCTTTATTATTTAGTTTTTCATGCATTATTAAGTAGAATTTGCTTTATTTTGTAGTTTAGTTTAGTTTGTTAGAAGATTCAGAATCTATAGTCTTTTGTGTGTTCAATGCAGATTCAGAAGATGATCGAGTATAAAGGACGCGGGATATTGGTGTTCAAGGAGCTACAAAAGGTCTTAGGAGTCAAAGGATTCAAGATTAAAGAAGTTCAAGTGCCTAGTTTTGAGGTTATTCAACATGCATTTGATGAGGATTAAGCCTCAAGGGGTTATAGGAAAAGAACACTTGGATCCAGATTATGTATTGGAGTTGTTGTTTCGACACACTTATCTTGCAATGCTTCTTTCGGGAGCTATGATTGTTGTATTGAGGTGAATTTGGTGTGATTAGAAATCTAATTCGAAGAGCTACACTTCATGTTTTTATTCCGATTTCAAACTCAAACTCGAAGTGGGTCAAAATAGTCTCTAAAGTGTCATTTGAATCCTGAACGGGCCCAAAGCGCAGGCAGGTAGCTCATGACCGCCCGCATATCCGGTGGTTTGGTCGAGTTTTGAGACCTAACGTTCTGTGCTGAAAGCGCGGGTTGACGGCTTAAGACACGCTCGCTTATTGTGTTTTGGCCGAGTTTCAAGACCTGAGCTATTGTGTTCATGACGCGAGTTGGTGGACAAAGACGCGAACGCGCTTTGTTGGCTTGACTGTGGTTTGGTCCGAGCCGAGAAGAATTTACAATATTGAAATTTTATTTTATTTTCTTTTTATCTTTTATCTTTTTGTTTCATTTTAGGATAGTATTAAATTATTAATTGGTTGTAATCCTTATAAAATTGGATGGTTAGATCTTAAAATTTATGATCTTATCTTACCTTTGACATTATTTTCTCTCTTGGAAGGAAGAAGAATAAAACCTAAAAACTTTTGTAAGTTATTTAATAGCTTTTTCTAGATAAACTTCTTTTTATCCAACTAGTATTGAAGTTGTTTGATGTGAACTGTGTGAGACTTAAATGTTCTAGATAAACTGTAATTAGATTGATTTCTCTATCGTAATTGCTTAATTTTAGCCGAGGGTTTTATTATCTTGATCACCTAATATGATTTCTAGGATGAAATACAACTAGATTGATTTAATAACCGGCCGATATTGAATTGATTAAAGTAGACCTCTTTATCTAATTAGTCCGGTCGGATTAGTTGGTTAAAGAAAGAGATTTCAATCACAATTCTTTTCAATGTTTGGTTGCATAAAAGGGTTGTTTCTATTTATGCTTGCATCTTAATATTGTTGTCAAACTGAATCTACGAGGTCTCTTAGGATGTTTGATGATTAGAATTGTGAAGTCCAGTCGGATTAATAACTATAATTGAAGTTTGAAAGTCCAAATTAATTCAATAAAGTTAGATTGTTAAAAGTTTCGCAATAGATTAGTTAAGGTGGAGTTGAAATAATGATAATCGATGATCAACATTCACTTTTGCAATGAATATAAATTAGTTAGATATCTTTAATTTGTTTTGTTTCTTTATGTTTAGTAGTCGATAATTCAATCTGAAAACCCCTTTTTTTCTAAGTATCATAGCAATAAACACTAAACTCACGAGTCTTTATAGGATTGACCCTTACTTCCCTACTACATTATTTGGGTAGTTAGGAAACTTTTAGTCGGTACTAGGGTGACTAAAATACCGTGGTCAAATACCAGATAGGTATTAAAAAGCAACCCGTTTGGACAATTGGGTATTTAAAAAAAGTTTTTTGGACATGTGGGTATTAAAAAACAAAAAATTGGACGATTGGGTATTAAAAAAACAAAAGTCGGTCATTTAGGTATTTTTCAATTAAAATTTTGATTTTCAAACATAAAAAATCAAATTTGTTAATATTGGATATTTTATTTTCCTTTATAAGTAATAAATGTTCATATTTTATTTATTACTTCAAATTGACATTTTAAAATGAAATCAACCACATTTGTTCATAAAATTCAAAATCCTCAAATATAGACATATCAACAATTGTTTTTAAATAAAAATAATAAGTAAAAAATTTCAATGACATACAATTTTTTAGTTTTTTGCATCAAAGTGCAATTCGATTAACTCATTATCAGTTATAATTATACATGCATTCACGATGTCTCTAAAAGTAGCAACATAAAAGATGTTGTTTTCCATTTATAAATAACTGATATGTATATTGCGATGTAATGACGAAATAATGCATTACAAAAAATCAATCTCCTATTTGTAAAGAGCATTATATTCTTAAAATTTTTACTTAAAGTGTGAGAATGTTCTTATTTGAAAATTTTTGTTTTGATTTTGTTTAAAAATATGCATATTATTGTTAATTATAAAATAAAATAAAATTGTTAAAGAAATAAAAAATGATTTTTAAATAGTTTATTAGGTTTGCATATGAAATCATTTTTTTCAATGGAAAAAGACTTAAATCAATGTTATTTGATTTTCTAATACTCACATGTCAAGTTTTTTGTTTTTTAATACCCAAATGTCCAAAAGACTTTTTTAAATACCCAATTGTCCAAACGAGTTACTTTTTAATACCAATGTGGTAATTTGGCCAAAATACCGTTATCAGTGGTTGAGTTGGATATCTAGTAGTGGTGATGGAAGTGGTGGTGATGATGATGGTGGTAGTGGAGGTGGTGGTGGCGGCGATAGTGGTGGTAGCGGAGGTCATGGCGACGATGGTAGAGGGGACGACAGTAGTGGTGAAAGTTGAGGTAGTAGAGTGAAAGCGATGATGTTTGACGGTGATGGTGGATGAGAAAGTGACGGAGATGTTGGAGGTGGCGACGATGGTGGTGGATACGACAATGGTGATGATGGGGTAGATCGATGGTGCTGGAGTTGGTGGTGACGATGAAGATGAAGGTGGTGGTGGTCATGGAGGTTGGTGGAGGTGGTAGTGGCGACGGTGATGGAGGATGTGGTGGTGTTGGTGGATGTGATGGTGGTACCGGTAAAAGTGAATATGACTTTACTTTTATAAAAATGGATCTTGTGGTTTTAAGTTTTAAGAGTTGAGTTTTGAAATCATAAAGAGATTTTTAATTTCACAAGAGTTTTTTAACGAGTGGGTTTTGTTTTGTTTTTAGGTGTTGAAAACTAAAAAAAACTCTTAGGCTTACCGGACAAACCTTTGTACTTTTTCCATGTAACGCGTATGTCTTATGCCTCTTGGAGATAATTTGGTAAACGGTATCAATTGTCAAATTAATTAGTTAATTACAGTATTAAAAACAATTAACTACTAATAATTGTTGAGAAAAAATATAAATTGTCTATACTGTATATATCAAACTTGTGTCATTTCGAGTATCCACGTTAATTTTAGTGCCACATCGTATTATATTAAATATATATCCTGATTAATTTATAATTAAAATTTTCATATATCTTTATCTAATCCCTATATATTAATAGATCAAAATAATATCTATATACATAATCTAATTAAATAGTATATAGGATTTGAATCAAATGAAAACTTTTCTTAACATATAAACTAAAAACTATGAACATGAACTAGATATACGTGAACACAAAAGAGGAAATACGTGAACTCCAAAAATGTTTGTGATTTTGTGTTATTATGTGTAGCAATCTAATCCATAATGCATGATTTTGAGAATTTTTTTTATTACATATATTAATACGATCCATAATAAAAACATGATTTTGTTGACATATTTCTTCTGGTTGTTCACATATTTATGTATTTTGTTCACGTTTTTAGTTTATAGGATAAGAATAGTTTTCACCTTAATCAACCTCTAGTATATATACTTCATATTAAAGTTGTCTCTTTTCGAGGTCTCGCATTAACTCTAGTCCCGATTAATGTTAAAGTACTTATATTTGGTAATAAAGTATTCTTATTTGTTTTATATATAAAACATGCGTATGTTTATATTATCCATATATATGTAAAAAAAATATCTTTCTTATTTATTTAAAATAATATGTGTATTTATCTTTATCTTATCCACATATATATATTCATATCAAAAAATTATTTGTTATACTCCCTCTGTTAATTTTTGTTTGATGTTTTAGCCAATTAGGCTTGTTAGAAAATGTTTGATGTTTTAAACTTTTGTGCACAAGCTATTCCAGATTTGCCCTTTGTAAATCTATCCTAAATAAATTCTCTCCATAAGTAATCAACATAATTATCTTATTTTCTTCTTTTCTTCTTTTTTCCCATAATGCAGAAATCTTCTTTTATGGTAATTAATCAACATAATGCATAACTAATCAAGGAAGGATCAATTTAAAAGTACAATAAGGAAGTTGGGGAGATACACCTACATATATGTCATCCATATCTTTTATGGATTTTTTTATTATATGTAGAATAAGGAAGGATGAATTGAAAGTTAACGAAATTAAAATAGTTCACTAAGGTTAATTAAGTAAACTTGTATGCTTTCTTAATTTCAGGTTCAAAAGCTAAAATATCAAACAAAAATTAACGGAGGGAGTATATATTATAGATATTAAAATAATATTATTAAATCACTTATATCTAGAGTTGTCAAAAGCTAACCCAGCCCGAAATTTCTGGGTTTCAACCTAGAAATTTAAACCTAAGACCTAATTTAAACCCGACTCGATGGAACTCGAAATATTTGGGTTGAAACCCGAACCCGTTCAGTTTGACTCGATTTATTATATTAGTAAAATAAAGAAAAATAATATTTTACTACTATATTTTATTATTTAAATAATAATTTGCTAATGTTAAAAATTTTGACACTTTGAGCACGTTGGATTGACTCAAACCGGCCCAATAGAGTAAAAGGTCAGCGGACCTAAGATCCTGCCCATTCTCCGAGATGAAACCCATAGGAGCCTCTTTCCGCACCACACCCCGACTTTACTAATTGGTTTTAATAGTTTTTTTACCTTCGTTTTCATCAAAATGCATATTAGGCACATATTTTGTAGGCCGATCTATTGGATATCCCTCTCAAAAAAAGTTATAAAAAAATTCTTTAAACTACCAAATTATAATTATGTCGTTTTGGGTGTTTTTGCAATAAAAAGTTTTCTTTATTTTGTGTTTTCTATTAAATAGAAATTTATTAAAAAAATTATTTTTATTATGTTAAAAATAAGTATACATAATCTTGAAAAATTATGTTTAAATACAAAACTAAAAAATAAAGAAAGAAAAAGAAAATTAGAAAATACTTTTGGAAATTTAAGATTTTTTCTTACTAAGATATTGTTGAAAATATGACATATAGTTTTTTCCAATAATATTGTAAAAATATTAAAGTTTAGATATGGAAGTTGGTTAATCATCTATAATCGACGTTGTTGTATAAAACATTGATTTTCGAAGGTATGGTTAATAAAAAAATCGTTCATCTACATTCCTATTCAAAATTTTTGGAAGTTTTACGACATGAGGAAGATTCATCTTATCGACATCAACTAAAATCATTTCACCCTTGTTCTATAAATGATGATGGATTTAGTTTCTCCTTCGCATTAATTTTTTGTTAATTCCAAAAATGACGATGTATTCTCTTCGATCTTGTGAAAAACTTTCGGTCAAAGTCTGTTTCGGTCAAACTCTTATTTTTTTTCTCTTTTTTCCCCAAATATCATTTTATTATGTTATGATAATACCTTTAAAATATATTTTCTTTTTATTTTTAAATTGGAAATAAAATTTTGTTCTTTTAAAATATTTTTTTTTTGAAAAGTTAGAAATAAAAAATCTAGTTTTGAATTTGTTTTTTCCAATTTTTTTTTCTGTTTATAAAACAAAAAGTACTGATTTTGGACATTTATATAATTTTTCTAGGCATTATTTACAATTATTTTGGGTACTTTTATAAACTAAAAAAACAAAGGTATTTTTTAAATAGGGACATAAACTACAAGCGTTCATAAAGGTATCTATACTACTATACTATAAAGCGGAGTCAATCTCCTCACAAAAATTTGCGCCACATTTTCACTCTATAATAAAATAATCATATGAGCCCTCCTTTATACAAATTAGGTAGTTAAAATCTTATCCCATAAAAAATGCCTAAACATTACCGAAAATTATGAATTATCCTGAAAATTATGATTTATCCCTTACCAATAATTAGTTGTAATATTCTAATACATATTATTATTTAATAAAACATGATATTTATCATAAAGTAATTTTTGAAGAAATCCAACTTATTTATATTATGAGTTAATTTACGATCATTGGCAAAAAACACTAATCACAATAGGAAGATAAATATATATATATATTAGCCTATAATTTTGACGTGATCGATTATTAGCGTAATGGCGTCACATATCTACAAAGGAAATATGATTTTAAATCGCCCATACCATTTATTGCATGTGATTATAAACCCGATTTAATATAGATATGTTTCATGAACTTCTTCGATAGGAAATAATATAGGCATATTGTTAAATAGAAATTAATCCTAGAGATATAGATATATAGACCTAGCAAAACGGGTCGTTCGTTCGGGTTCGGATGTTGTTCGAGTTTGGGTCTAGTTGGGATTGTAATATTTCGGAACGGATGTTGTTCGGTTTTGGGTCTAGTTCGGTTTGGGTCCTTTTCGTATTGCTTCGAATCGGATCATTTCGGATCGGGTCAATTTGGATTCGAGTGTTTTTTATTTATTTTTTATTTTAGAATTATAAGACCACCCGCAACAGTTTTCATTTTGTGTTTATTTTCTCTAAGATATGCAAAATACAATGAGATGATTGTTGTTTGTTTAATCATTAGAACTTGTTTTTGATAAGTGAAACGTTTGAGACACAGTTTGGTTGTTATTAAAAGTGTAGACGTACTTGTTCGGTCTTTTGCTATACATTGTTTGTGTGCACCACGATTCTAATATTTTGTACCATTACTTTTTACTTTTAATTTTAACTTTTAATAGTATATTTACTCTTAAGATTTAGTTCAGATAATTTCAGGTCATTTTGGATCGGGTCATTTCGGGTCGGAATTAGTTTGGGTCATTTTGGATCGGGACATTTCAGATTGGGTGCTTTCGGGTCAGGTTCGGTTCGTGTCAGTTCGTTTTGGATGGTTTCGGATTATATTTTATTCGGGTCATTTCGGTTTAGGTCTGTTTCAGATCGGATTCAGATCGGGTCTGAGTCATGTTCGGATTGTTCATTTTTCATTTTTCGGGTCCAATTTCGGATTCGGTTCGGGTTGGCTCGGTTCGGATTTCGGTTCGGGTCACTTTTTGCCGGGCCTAGTTATATATATGGCTTTAAAGATTATTACATGATTTTATCTTCATTGGTTGTTTAAAAAGATAAGAAATTTAAATTTAGTAGGTTGGGAAATTAGGAAAATACAATTATGTAATTATTTTTCGGACTTTTTTATAATTTTGAAATAAAATTCGGATTGTTTTAAAAGAAATAATTAGACTATTCGTACATATTTATATTACATCGGTTTATAATCACATTACCCATACTTGGTACGGGGCTTAAACTAGTTTATAAAAAAAATTCTCTTAAATTCTTCGTAATGTTGTTGATTTCATATTTTTTTTAGGGCTTGAAACATATACAGACACCTAAAAGTTGTCCATTTTGGTTATTTGAACACCTGACCTTTGAAACGGACCTAATGAACATCTCAACATGTCAAAGCTACCTATTAAACACATCAGCCTTGACGTGACATTGCGCGTGTGATTTGCACTTGATTTGAGTGTGTTTTCATTATAAGCCAAATATTTTTAAGATTACGTGTATAGAGAAATTTGCCCGCCAATGTGGTATAGTGACGGATTTAGGTGACAATTATTTAAATGAGGAGGCTTTATCTGACATTAGATGGACATTTTTTTTGCTTAATCATGTTCAGGTAATAGCGTGTGCGTACTAAGGCACTCCGTAATCAGGGACGGGGTGTTTAATAGGTAGTCTTTGACAAGTTAAAGTGCTCAATAAGTCCATTTTAAAGATCAGGTGTCCAAATGACCAAAATAAACAAGTTCAGGTGTCTATATATGTTTTAAGTTTTATTTTTAGCAAGCGTTCGTAACTACCGGCCATCGGCTAGTATGTTTCCTGAAAGTTTATCCGGAAAGGCAAGTTTCCGTCGAACATGGTATTGGAACTTGTATTTCCAACTGAATATATAATGCTACATTAATTAACTTGATTAACAATGAAGAACAAAATTTCGACCAAAAAAAAACAATCAAGAACAAAACATAATGCAGCTTGTTTCAAGGGGTTTCACCATGCGGGACCCACTACGTACAACGGTAAAATTCCCAAGTTTAAATATCATTGACAGTCAATACATATAACTTAATTACATTAGCGTAAACACAAAGGAAATTAACACTCGATACAATACTCCGTATTAGATAATTGAAAGGCGTTTGGAATCATTATAAAGGTCAATCGTAAATTTCGACCAAAAAAAAAAGGTCAATCTAAATCAGTACACAACGAACGGTAGATTACAAGACCAAATGAGATTTGGTGACAACGGTGAGTTATATATAGAGTTTGAATCACAAGTAAAAAGAATTATGTTAGCACCTACGACAAACAAAAAGTGTATCGTAAAAAATAAAAAATGCATTCCTAAATGATACTAATATGATGCATTGTACTTAATACATAAACAAACTCATGTACTTATATGATTTATATATGTAAACACACCAATCTATTTAAAAATACAGTTTTACTATTATATGTCCATAGTATAAGCGTCCTAAGGCCTCATTCGGCACTGACATCTCCATGTAGCGTCAGTGGAATCGGCATTGAGACGCTCTATCGTAGTGTTCGGCGCATAGCGGGACAAGGAACGGAAGCGTTTTCCAGAGCCGATTTCAGCTACCCACTGCCGCTTGGTGCCCCCTAGGGGAGAGCTGAACGGATGAGCGTTTTCGATTTTGCCGTCCGCTACTCGGCCGCCTTTTCCTTACAATACCCCTTGACTCTTCACTCTAAAAAATCCCCATATCTTGTGAATTCCAAAGATTTTGCATGAGATGTCGAAATCATATCGTCGTCGGCGCTACACAAGCTCCAGAAACCGGCGTCGCTATAAATCGAGCAGGATAGAATCAACGAAAACAATACAGTACGAGTACATACCAGAGATTCAGTGGCGGTCCTCCGTGGCGTATAAGCCACAAGTCCACGCAATCTACTAGCAAGATTTCGCTGCCGTAATCAGTCGACCACGACCCACTGCACAGGAAATGGGAGGGAGAAATTGCAGGGAAAATTGGGGCAACACATTTGGGAGGAGAAAGACACGTGTAAATCACGTGTGTGATAAGGGAATGTATTTTTTAATGGAAGGAAGGGTATTTTGGTCTTTTTGAATAAGAGTTTTTGGGATTGAACTAGTAGTCGTATCGAACACTCGTTTCACTTTTTATTGAATTCCGCTACTAATTATGTACAGAGATGTGAGAATGAATTACAGTACTTGTTAATTGTTATACACCGATGACAATAATATATATATATAGAGAGAGAGGGAGAGAGAGAGAGTTAGGTTCCAGTGAGAACTACTCTTATGGTAAGGACAACCCCTTACGGTAAGGAGCAACTTCATCCATTGGATTTACCTCCTTACCTTATAATGGATGATCCATAATATTTTAAATTTTTTTATATTTCAAAAAGTAAAAAAAATATTTTATTATTTTTTGTTATTTATTTTCAGTTTCAAAAAAATCGAATAATATAAAAATTGAACTTACAATTATAAAAATTGAACTAACACTAGGAAAACATTGAACTTATTGTACAAAAAATTGAACCCTTACAAATTACAAAATTGAACTTCTAGTACACGTAATTGAACTTTTAACATAATAAATTGAACGTTATGGTTGTAAAAATTGAACTAACACATTTCAGGGTTCTAATCATTGTTTTTGTGAAAAAAGATTTTTTTGTCTTTTTAAATTTTTTTAGTTTTTATATATGTATTACAATTGTTATTTTGTAGGAAAAATATTTTTGAACTAATAAAATATTAAACTAACATTATATTATTATTGTGAAAATCAAATTGTATAAAAAATGAACTTGAAAGATATAAAAGTTGAACTTATTATTACAAAAAATTGAACTAATAGTAATAAAAAATTGAACCCATATAATATTGAAAATTAAACTGGTAGTATTTATAAATTGAACTATTTAATATATAAATTTGAACTCTTTAGAGTATAAAATTGAACTGTCGTACTTCAATGTTCTAACGCTATTTTTCAGAAAAGAAAATAATATTGTTTTCGTATAAAAAAATTAAAATATTTTTTGTGAATTTTTAAAAATAAAATAAAATCTGGACCGTCCATTACATAGTAAAGAGGTAAATCTAATGGATGAGATTACTCCTTACCACAAGGAGTAATCCTTACTAGTATAAAAGTATTCCTCACTTAAACCAAAACATATATATATATATGGAACACCCAATAATTGAAGTTGACAGTGTTGATGGGATTTGACTTGTACATAAAATTGGTTCTACCTATTTTAATTGTGTGGGTTATGCAGATACAGTACTCTCGTCTTGTGACAACCAATTAAGCGTATGTGAAATCAAGGAACAGCCACTAATCCATTTATATGCTATACTCTGTTACTCATTTATTTATTATTATTATTACTAAAGAAAGAAATGAAGGGGTGAAGTGGAACTCACCATCCGAAATGCCAATCAATTCAAAACAAAGCTATGCGAACCCCAGTTCTGATTTCCAGATATTGCAGAATCAGGCCGTCGTCAGTCCATATATGTATACCGTATACGTATATCTCTGCACATTTGTATGCATGGAATGTGATTTGTCTTGTGTAATAATTTTTAAAAAAATATGAAATGCGGAACAAAAGAAATGAATTATTAGAGGCAGCCAATGGAAACAACAGCTAGCCATTGAACATGTCTATATATATTAATTCTGCAAGTGATAACATAACATAAGATAACATAACATGACATATAGAGAGAAAGGTAGAGTGATTGGGAATCAGCAGGTACGTTGTCTCATGTGTGTCAGAGCTGAGGAGCCACTCAACGTTCCACTGTACGTGTGTTAATTAGATATTGTATTACTGGAGTACGTAGGTATATATAATAACACCGTCTTATTCAAGCATTCAACAAATTAAACCATTTCTACCTTCCTAATTAAATACTCCTCCATGCATATATGCCATATATGTATTTAATTAGTACGTATAACAACAGCTGTTCTTAGTTAACTTATACTCCAAAAGTGTAATTAAAAGGTAAACGAAAATACGGTGAGAACGCGCTTGCTCACGCGCCCCTTGTGCCCTAGTCTTCGCTTCTGCCGCCTTTCTTTTTCGCATGTCTGGGCCACCGCCCATTCCGGGTGGAGGACCGCCTGGGGCCTCCGATCCTATCGCTGCAATGCCTAGTGCCGGCCAGGACAGCTCCATGCTGGAGTCTACTGAGCAAGTTGTTACCCCAGCGCCTCGTCCATGGAGGGATGTGGTGCGTGGAGATGATGGAAAGGAACGCTTAGTCTTGAGCGAGGAATTTGTGAGTGCTAGGATGATAAAATCGTTTGACGAGAATGGAGATCCTGTGTTCAAGATTGATTCTTCAATGAAGCAAGCTCTCGCTACTGCTTGGAGCTCTGCATTGATTGTCAAACCCCTGGGTAACTTAATTCAACATTCCATTATGGAAAAGAAGTTAAGAGACATATGGCAGCCGTCAGAACGTATGGTAGTCGCTGATCTTCCTAATGGTTACTATGTTGTCCGTTTTGCGTCGGAATATGATTATATGTCGGCTTTGATGGGTGGACCTTGGACGATCTTCGGGAATTACCTTACTGTCAGACCTTGGGATCAGAGCTTTAACCCCCACACTGATGTTATTACCACGACTCGTGCTTGGATCCGTTTTTCGGGTCTCCCGATGGTGCTTTATGAAGAGACGACCTTAAAGAACCTTGCTTCCGGGGTCGGGCGCCCTATTAAGGTTGATAAAAGAACCTTATTTTCGGATCGCTGCCGGTTCGCTAGGGTTTGCGTGGATCTTGATATTTCTAAACCACTGAAAGGAGCCATTACCGTTGATGATTGCAAGTTCCATATCGAATATGAGGGCCTACGTACACTTATTGTGCATTAGTTGTGGTGTTTATGGGCATCAACACCTTGCCTGCCCTAAGAACATGCCCACGTCTACGGCAGAGGAGATTGCTGTGAAGGAGGTTGCGTCAGCTATCATAGCCCCTCCGGTTAATCTGACGCCGGGTCCGGCGGATAATGCCCCGCGCTACGGTCCATGGACGGTTGTGCAACGTCGTCGTAAACCCCGGGCCAACTCTTCGAAAGATGATGAGAGATCTAAGGCTAATACGAATCGTTTCAGTGCCTTACAAGTTGAAGAACCTGTAGTTTCTCCCAGTCTTGCGGCTTTGAACGCCACCGGATCTGTGGAGGTTGTGGCGACTGCTCAGAAACAGTCTGGCGTATTTGTTGATAAAGGTAAGAAAGTCGTCAACCAGGAGGTGGCTGCGGGTGGGAGAAAATCTAGGTCTTCCTCGTAGTCTAAAGGGCGAAATCAGAATGCGGCAAACTCTTCGGGTAGATCTAATAAGAACTCAGGTAAGGCCACCTCGAATCAGCTGAATGTTTCCCTTTCTAGTACTGTTGAAAAGACCATGAACATGGTTGCGAATAAACGCCCTCGATCCAATGAGGGTACGAGTAGTGGCCCGAGACCCCTCCCGTTTGAATTCTATTCGGAAGCTCAGGCTACGGTCAATGTTCAGCAGCGTCCCCATCCTACTGATATGATGCAAGACGATCAGCAACCGATTTTCCCTCCGACCAGTGTGGCAAATCCCGTCATCTCCGTCTCTTCTGAGTCGATAGCTCCTGTGCCTGCTGATATGATGCAGGATGACCAGCAGCTGGTTATTTCTCCGTCCAATGAGGAGAATCCCGCTGCAACTAACTCCTCCGGGCCGATAGCACCCGTGTCCTCCGGTTGTCCATGAATTGCATCTTCTGGAATTGTTTTGGAGCCGGGAAACCGGGTTTTCGCCGTGCGGCGAAATTTTTGGCTAGAAAGCATAAAGTTGATGTGATGTCTATTTCGGAACCTCGCATTGCGGGTGTTGTGGCTCGTGAAGTTTGTGAGAAGCTTCGTTTTTCGGATTCGGCTAGAATTGATCCCTCGGGATTTTCGGGCGGGTTGTGATTATTATGGAATCGCAGCTCTGTTGACTTATCTATCATTAAAGTGGCGACTCACTTCTTCCATGCCGCCATTAAGAAGAACGCTGTTGTGATTCATTTGGTGGCTGTTTACGCCCCACCTTCTCCTGGCCATCGTCGTCATTTATGGGACGAATTAGCTGCTGAAGTTGAGCATATCACGGACCCCCTAATCATCGGGGGCGATTTTAATTGTATTTTACACACGTCCGAACGCAAGGGAGGCTCAGGGCGCCTCTCGGAGGACTCCATGCAATTTAGTGACTGTGTTGATAGGGCTAATTTAATCGATCTTGTGTTCTCTGGACAACCGTTTACTTGGACTAGGGGTGCAAGTGCAAGAACGTTTGTTGCGAAACGGCTTGGTCGCGTTTTCGTCAACCCTGCTGGCCGCGTGCTCTGGCCTAATGCTTGTGTTCGCCACTTGGTTAGTATTGCCTCAGACCATACTCCTCTTCTGCTCAATCTTGAGCCGTCTTTAGTGTATCAACGGTCTCGCCGTCCTTTTCGCTTTGAGTCTGCTTGGATCCTTCACCCGGGATTCCTTGACTTCATTAAGGCCTCATGGCGTCAAGACTGCCCTACTCACCTTGCTTTGGCGGAGCTGAAATCCAAGCTTCTTGATTGGAACCGCAAGGAATTCGGTCACATTGAGAAGAGGAAAACCGAACTCACCCGACAGCTGGAGGACGTTCGTTCTTTGCTGAGTTTGCGGCCCCTTGATAGCCTGATTGCTGATGAGCGTCGTCTTTCGGCTGAGTTGGAGAATGTTTTGGAGCAGGAAGAACTTTTATGGTTGCAAAAATCCCGGGTCCAATGGTTACATGCAGGGGATCGTAACACTAAATTTTTCCACATGTCTACTATTATCCGGAGGCACCGTAATCGTGTTGATACTCTTTGTGATGCAGATGGCGTGTGAATTGATGATCGCGAGGCCTTGGAGAATCATGCAGTAGGCTTCTTCAAAAGCCTCTATTCCTTGCCTATGGCTGAGAGTTCGCCAATTCACCTTCCGGGTGGCGGATTCCCGCCTTTGGAGGCTGATTAGTGGGCTGAGTTGCTTCTTCCGGTCTCTGACTTGGAGATTCTAGGCGCAGTTAAGAGTAGGGCTGGGCACCGGTCCAGGACCGGACCGGACCGGACCGGACCGGGACCGGAAACATGGAAAAGGATGGACCGGGGACCGGACCGGGAAAATCCGGTCCGGTCCGGTCCCGGTCCCGGTCTTGTCCGGTCCGGGTTGGACCGGATGGGCTGATTTTTTTTTTTGAGCTGAAAAACAAGTATTAACAAAGAGTTTGAATAGAGATCCAAATTAGTAGATCCAATCATCCATATGGAGCACAAGAATTTGAGTTTCATTGTATCAAATCAGTAGATCCAATCATCCATATCGAGCACAAGAGTTTGAATAGATCCAAATATCCAATCAAGCATCCAAATCAATAGCAGATCCATAAAAGAAAACCTTGAAATTGAAGGTGGTTGAACCTGCGGTGGCCAGTGGAAGGTGGGCGAATGGCGGTGGCCGGTGGGCGAACTCGAAGCCTCAAAGGAGAACTGGCGGACTGTGAACTCGAGGTGGGAGAAATAGCGGACTGCGAACTCGAGGTGGGAGAACCGTCGGACTGCGAACTCGACGGAGACGGGGACCGGGGCGGAGATGAACTCGACGGAGACGAGGACCGGGGCCGTCAGGGTGAAGGACCGGGGCGAAGGGTGAAGCCTCGAAGTGCGCCGGTGGAGAGGGTTGCGTAGGCCGCCGACGAAGAGGGAGGCGAAAGGCCGTGCAGTCGATGGTGAGAACCGAGAGGGAGGCGTCGTGCAGTCATAGTGAGGGACTCGGGAACCAGAAGCACGTTAAAGTAAACATATGTAAAAGGGAAAGTGAAGCAGTAATAAAAAAACCCTAGAAAAAATCTTTTTTTTTTTTTTTTTTTTTCTAATTTCCGGTCCGGACCGGGACCGGACCGGAACCGGACCGGGACCAGACTGGGACCGGGAACCTTGGATTTCCTGGACCGAGGACCGGACCGGTAACCTCCCGGTCCGGTCCCGGTCCGTGCCGGTCCAGTCCGGTCCGGTCCAAAATTCTGGTCCGGACCGGATTTTGCCCAGCCCTAGTTAAGAGTATGGGGGCTTTCAAAGCGCCGGACTGTGATGGATTTCAACCTGGGTTTTATCAGCGGTGTTGGGATACAGTGGGTCCTTCGGTTTGCTTAGCGGTCCGGGAATTTTTTCGTTCTGCTTCTTTGCCGGAGGGTGTGAATGATACCCTTATCTCTTTAATCCCAAAGGTCGACGACCCGGAACCCATCAATCAATTTCGCCCTATTAGCCTATGTAATGTTCTTTACAAGATCATTACAAAAGTTATTGTTAGGAAGATGCAACATGTTCTGCCGTTATTGATTAGTCCGACTCAAGGTAGTTTTCTTCCCGGCCGTCTTATTACGGACAATGTACAGAAATCGGGCGCCATTGGTTGGATGTTGATCAAGCTAGACCTCGAGAAGGCCTATGATAAATTACGGTGGGATTTCGTCCTTGATACTCTTGTTGATGCCGGCTTCCCGGACGTGTGGATTAGTTGGATTCGGGAATGTCTTCATTCCTCCTCTTTTCGTCTACTTTGGAATGGAGAAGCAACAGAGTCTTTTGCCCCGTCTAGAGGGATTTGGCAAGGTGACCCTATTTCTCCCTACCTCTTTGTTTTATGTGTTGAACGCTTGAGCCACCTGATTAATGAGACCGTGACTCGTAGAGGTTGGAAGCCTATTCAGCTTGTTCGTGGAGGTCCGCTTCTATCTCATATTATGTTTGCCGATGATATAATCCTCTTTGCCGAAGCATCTGTTGAGCAGGTCAGGGTTGTCCGTTCGGTCCTTGATGATTTCTGTTGCGCGTCAGGGTAACGCGTTAGTGCGGCGAAATCTAGTATCTTCGTTTCCAAGAACGTCCGATCTCACCTCCGGGAGGCCTTGGTTGCTGAGAGTGGTTTCGCTTTGACGACGGACCTTGGCAAGTATCTTGGTGTGCCGATTGTTCATGAGCAGCTGAAGAGTTCCACTTTCACTCCTCTGTCGGAAAGGTTTTCAGCAAAGTTGCGTGGCTGGCGAGGGCGATTTCTCAGCCTTGCGGGTCGTCTCACTCTTGCAAAGTCCGTCCTTTCATCTCTGCCGGTCTATAGCATGGCTACTGTCATCATTCCGTCCGAGGTGTGCTCAAAATTAGACGGCCTGATTGCTCGTTTCATCTGGGGCGGGACGGAACATCAACGCCGAATTCATCTCTTGAGCTGGGATGAGATGTGTCCGCCAAAAGTTTTGGGTGGTTTTGGGCTTCGAAAGATGTCTGAGTTGAACCTAGCGGTTGTTGCCAAGATTGGTTGGCGTTTCTTATCTGGCCAAGGGAAGCTATGGGCTGATGTGGTCCGGTCTAAATACATCAAACCGGATGGCGGGGAACGGGCCCATGGGTCGCATATTTGGCGTGCTATCAAAAGAGGTATGAGTCAAGTAGTGGTGCCGGGGTCTCGGTGGTGTGTTTACAGTGGGATGCAGGCTCGTTTCTGGATCGACCCGTGGTTGATGGCTCAGCCGCTAAGGGACCTTGCTGTGGCTCTTATTGCCACTGGTGTTGAAAGTGGTGCGTGAATTTTGGCTACTTGATGTTAGCTGGAATTGGGGTCAGCTACAAACATTGTTGCCAGCCCATATTTTGCTTAAGCTTGCTTCTGTTGGTCTCTCGTCCGATCCGACTGATGAGGATGTGTTATGTTGGAACGGCACGGCGTCGGGCAATTTCACAGTGCAATCGGCCTTCCAACAGGTTATTGGGCCTCGTCTACCTTGCTTTGCTGATGGTCCTATCTTTCAAAAAATTTGGAAGCTTCGTGTTCCGGAACGCAGCCGCCTCTTTCTTATTTTGGCTCTCAAAGGTGTTATTCTTACGAATCAAGAGCGGGTTAGGCGCCACATCGCCATTGATGCCCTTTGCTCTAGGTGTACTACTGAGGAGGAGTCGTTGATTCACCTTTTTCGGGATTGTGCTATTACATCCCGGTTTTGGGTCGATCTTCACCCTCCTCTTACTAGGGAAGTCTTTTTTGACTCCGACTTTGCTTTATGGATTCATTCGAATATTACTTGCACCCAACAAGTTCATGGCGGACTTGTTTGGGCCGAGCTCTTTACAATTTCCTTATGGTGGATTTGGCGATGGCGTAATTTGTTTGTGTTTCAGCAGGATAATTTCTCGGGTAATAGGACCTCACTCACTATTTTCTATGCTCAAGAATATAGCTACGCCTTGGGGTCATTACAACCGAGTGGCCAGCGCACGTCAGAAGTCATTGAGGTCGCTTGGACTCGGCCGAGGGACTCCTGGATCAAGCTAAACACGGATGGTTCAGTACGAGAGGGTGGACTTGCGGCGGCAGGCGGTGTTATTCGAGATAGTGAAGGTACGTGGCAGGTGGGCTTTGTCCATAATATTGGTATTTGTACTGTCCCGATGGCGGATTTGTGGGGTGTTGCTCAGGGATTGCAGCTTACTTGGCGCAAGGGCTACAAGAGGGTCTCTCTGGAAGTGGACTCACAGTTGGTGATTCTTCTCTTAGGGCGGCCTATAGAGCGTAGTCATCCCTTAGCTAGCTTGGTAGTAAAATGCCAAAGCTTAATTCGTAGGAACTGGGATGTCCAGTTTCGTCATATCTATAGGGAAGCGAATAGTGTAGCTGACTTTCTTGCTTCTTATGCTTTTTCTTTTCAGACTGGTTTTCATGTATTGGTTAACCCTCCCGAGGGTGTTATTTCTTTACTGCTTGATGATGTTAGGGGTCGGGCTATCCCCCGCTTGCGTACTACTTAGCCCATTTTGATTCATTAATAAAACGCCCCTAGCGGGCCGGAGAGTGCTGCCTCTCCTTCGATAAAAAAAAAAGTTAACTTATACTCCTCCTCCTCCTTCGTAAAATACATTTTCAAAACTTCAGAGGTTAATTAATTAGTTAATTACTAGTTACTACCACTGGTACTTAGCAGCTTAATTTGGCTAGAACTAACTCATACAGTAGCTAGTAATAAATCTCTCTCACCCGATACCACTGACTGACGGAGAGGGGTGCGAGTGCGGGCGCGGTCGGAGAAACGGGAATATATATAGTTAGCCGTCTCATGACCTGAGTTGGTTTTGGGGCGGAGATAGAAAAAGAAACGTGGGGTGATGCGGGTCAGACTCTAATAACGTTAACGTACGGAACATAGATGAGAGAAGATACAGAATCAAGTGAGATCGAAGTTGAGATTTTAAATAGTTTTTTTAGGACAAACTAAACTTTTCTTAGCCCTAAGAATTGGCTTATTAACAAATAATAACATTATTCTCAAAATATACACAACCTTTTTTTTGGTCGAACAAAAAGTACAAACCTATTTATTGGTCAAACAAAATATACAAACTTTTTTGGTTGAACGAAATATATTCAATACATATAGTATATGATAGTATATACTAATTATGTATTTAGTTAGATTGATTTTTCCAGGGTATATCGATATGGCTATGGAAATCAGCCCTGTCCCTCAACAAATCCCGGCCCCGCTAGTATCCAATACGTTGTCAACCGTATTCCGCATGGGTATATATGGAAATTGAACTAGTTCAATCAAATTCAAAACCCGAAAGTCCAAATTCAAAACCCGAGAGCTAGCAAATTGTACAGACGACAGTGCTGTACAATTTGCTAGCTCTACTATCAATATTATAACTGAAATCTTATAGATTAAGGAATAAATTTTTGGTATTTAAGGATTTATAATCTAATAATACTAAAATATGATAACAATACCATTCGAATTGCTTAACAAGACAATATATTGTTTGAATATATATAGAACATACGAAACTATAGATATAAAAGTAATCATATAAAACTGCCAAAATAGTACTGAATAACCGTCCTGGGTAATGTCGGGACTCGGGAGTAGATGTGTAGTATATATGTATATATCCTCTTAACTCATATAATTTATTCATATATGTACTTAATGATCTGTAGCATAAATTGATAATCAATCGTACGTAATTAATTCATAAGGAAATATATTGTACATTAGTGCCCCACAAATTCGCCTTAATCCATCTTAATTAAGAGTAAGTGCTGATTGAATCTCCATCGAGTGATAATATTGATTTGTATAACCTCAGAGGGTTGGTCCAGTGGAGCATGATAAAGCATCGGTCTGATAGGTTGTAGGTTCGATCCACCTTTAGTATCCTTGAAGTGAGATATATGTAAATCGCTTTATAAAAACTCTTTAAATCTTTGAGTCTTCACTGGACCATTCCTTCATCCTAAATTTTCTTTAACAAAAAAAACAAAACTAATTTGTATGGGAATTATAGTGATGTTAAAAAGTGGTAACCCATGTTCTTGGTCAGAACTCATTGGCATACCCGTATATTATCATAATTAATATACGTATTTGTACCTTATGCGGAGTGGGTTAGGAAAAATCAAACAAAATTCCATTATAACGAATTGAAAGAATTTACATCAACAATAGATTAGGGTATATGATTTTCTTAGGATGCATAAAAAAAGTGTAATAATATATAAAAACAATTAGATGACTTAACTCGCATGAATTTATAAAAATAGATTCAAAATATGAAAATGCAAACAAAATAAGATCTGTCAGACTTGTCTTTCGTTGACGGATCTATATATCATCAATTGATGAGTATATGACTAATAGTATTAGTTTAAAAAATTAATAAAAAAATTAAAAACGTGATATTGTTAAAAACTTATAAGATTAATTTACTCTTGATCAACTATACATATATTAATGTATGGCTGCTATTAATTAATGAGAAAAATGACTATAAATTATTTCAAGTATCAATCTCAACTAAAAATAAGTTTGAAAATCATCACCAATGATACGAACTATCATAAAATTAATCAAAAACGATTCAGATGTGTTTTCCGGTAGTATCGTTGATATGGCGATCGAAAATATTTCAACCAAGTGTAGCATATCAAGTTGTCATGTCTTGTTTTTTATCCCTACATCATCAATTCCACCGAAAAAGTCGTCAAAAAGTGCTTCAGAATTGTTTTTGGTTAATTTTGTGATAATTTGTATCGTTAGTGATGATTTTCAAACTTGAGATTATATTTTGATTGAGAATTTATACTTTTGAAATTATTTATAGTAAAAAACATGTTGCTTTACTAGTACTACTCGCAGCAATTAATATGGTACTCCGTATTTAATTTGTTTGTTTTGAGTAGAATTGTAGGAAACAATTTTATAGACTGGTAATACTAGAATTTCCCACCGATGCATAGAATCGAAGGCAAAGTGTCAGAATTAGTACCTGACTAATTGTCTTTCCAATCGCATGCATTATAGTGTGATTATTCAAAAATCAAACTGAAAAGCTGTCTTTTAATCCTGATTAAAGAAACCCAGTCCAACATCAATAGTATTTTAAAGGGTAGGGTACGTAGCTATTATAAGAATATCATGCATGTGTTTCATTAATTGATCCAACCCTATATAACCCTTACAATATCATTTGGACTTTGAGGAACGAATTCATAATCGTATGTTATTGTAATCAAGGGTTGTTTAAGTTGGACTTCGATTAACTTTTACAAAGAATCACAAGGAACAAATTCATGCATACTACATGCATGTGCAAACGACGTGTTCAAGTGGGCTGTGGCCAAACATGTACGAGGGAGGTCGCTTAGGTAGTAGTAAAGGTATGTATCTATATAATGGGGTAGTTTTAAAGTTTTGAAGCAAGTGGTAAAAATCCAAGAGTAGGGTAATACGGAGTAATTAATTTCTGCAAAGCTTTCAAAACAATGTGGTGCATCTAGTAGGGGTCATTTTTTGTTCCGTTGCGCAAGTAGACGAAACTTAAAAGGAGCAGCAATTGTTAAAGCGGCCTCGGGAATCAATATTTAGAAAAACACACACAACTACGCAAGGATGAAGATGGTAAAGGCTTGATTGTAATTAATAACCCCTTCCTTCAATTACAGTAATTAATTAATTAATTAAGTACTCAAACAAATACATGTACAGTACCACGGAGAGAGAGAGAGAGGGGGGGAGTTGCTTTCATTTGAAATCTCTGTCTGTCTATGTCCATGTCTATGAGTCCATGTCTATGTGTGATTGAAGCGATCGAGGTGTGCACGCCGCCCCTTTCCCCCAACCCTTTATTTATTAATTTATATAAATGGTGAAGGGGCCAAATAGTCCAGGTGGACTCCAATTGACGTGTCAATCTGGGGGTCCACTAGATCCTCTCACATCTCTAGTCTTCTTGTAGTCAGTCACACTGTGACAGTCAGTATATCACGCCTTCCCGTTGTTGGAGTTGCCATCATTTGGTGTGGTACACGACCAGCACTAACTCCCACCCATCAACACCCACCCAATCGGAATACCAATCGGCGATGTCGACGGTGAGAAGACCGCCCAAACGGCACCCCTTGCCGTCGGCAAGAAGACCGCCCAAGGGGCAGCAGCTGGAGACCTTGTTCGGCCAAGACCGCACTTTCTGCTACTCCATTCCGCCCGCCTTCCTCCTCAATCCTTCCTCCAACGACCCATCCCAACAGCAAAGGCAAGACGACGATGACGAGATTGGGATCTGGGAGCAGAAATGGAGGTTCCAGGCCGAGATTCTGAGGGCCGAGTGTAAATTTCTGAGAATGGAAAGGGAGGTTTCTGCCAAGAGGCTGGAAAGGGAAAGGGCCTTCATGGAGAGGACTCTCAAGTCCGCCCTCCACGCCCTCGTCTCCGTTAGTCTTTTCTTTCTCTTTATCTCACTTCTATCTATTTTAAGTACTTGATGGTGGTGGCTGGTCTTGGGTTTTGATTGGGTACCCGTGTGCAGGCTCATCGGAAGATTGAAGAGGGTGAAAGCGCAAGCTCCGTCTTGAAGGATGAGATTCAGGAGCTCAAGAAGAAGCTTAAGGAGATTCAAAACAAGGGGTCATCTTCATCTAAGACCACCAAGGTCGTCAGGAGAGATCCTGAGCTTCTCAATGAAATCAGAGCGGCCCACAAGGAGGACAACACCACTACCACTACTAGCTTCGACAACGGAGGAGAGACCCTCCTTCAAAGGCAACTCCTCAGGATCGGTGGCTTTCCTGCTCACCCCCACCATTCTAGCAAGGATCTTCGGGACATTGCGAAAGCCAGTTTGTTCAAACATGGATCGCAACAAGAACCGGTCGTAAAGGAGTGTGTTTCTTCTTCTGCCAACGAGCCCTGCAATAGCCTTGATGATGTAAGAATCCAGCTCCTGAATGAATCTCCTCATTTTGTTGTTCAACTCTGCAACATTTGAAAATTTTCCAAATGTGATATATCTGGTATTTGCTTGCTTGGTCTAATTAGATCACTGACGATGATCGAGTGGATATTCTAACAAGATGAATTGGATGTTTTTGCCATGTATGTATGTATGGATGTTTGCAGGAGGGGAAGTTGTCGTCTGCGGAGAACGTGTGTGCAGGGCATTGTAAGGCCTTAGTGAGGAGGATCATGGAGCAAGTGAGAGCTGAAACAGAACAATGGTCCCAGATGCAACACATGCTAGGCCAGGTCAGGCAAGAGATGGAGGAACTTCAAGCCTCTAGAAACTTCTGGGAAGATCAAGCACTTGATTCTGACTACAAAATCAAATCTTTGAACAAAAATGTACACATGTTTTGTAGTCTCAGTAATCATTGTCCTGCTTACTTTAGACTTGTAAAACATGTATTAACTGCTGGTGGTATCTGAAAATATAGGTGCAGGAGTGGAAACAGAAAGCAAGTTTTTTGGAAGCGAAAGAGAAGCAACTAGAGGATCTTGTACAAATGTTGCAACAAAAGCTTGGAAGAGAAAAACAGGCACAAAGATTACACGAGAAAGGGAATAAGGCTCTAACATGTCGAGTGAAAGGGAACGGCCTTGCTGATGAGAACTGTATGAAAACAAGGGACACGTTGTTGCACGACGTAAAGAAAGCAACGCGCAAGGGTGGAGCCAAGTTCACGTCTCCAAGTCGGCTGCCGTTCATGGACATAGGGAACTTGTCACCATTGGTAAGGCAGAACAGCAGAAGATCTGTGTTCCCCTTGCAAAGCCCTCCACATTGATTGGTATGTAGGCACAGAAGGGTATGGTGTAATGAAGGTGTCAGGTTTCTATGTGTTTGCAAATTAAGATGCAGGACAGAAGAAGAGGCAGGCAGAATGAGAGATCCAAAAGCGTTTTGTGGTTACAATAAGCTGTGTGGTTAATTTGTACTAGGAGGGTGGGTTATTGGCTGGTGTTATTTAGTTGGTGACTAGTATTGTATAATGAGAGCGGAGAATGATGGAGTTCTCCATGTTAATCAGTTCAACTTCCGACTGCTTTTTGGCCTTCAATTTCAAAAACACATCGATCATCTCAAGATAATCCCATTCAATTGATCTAATCCACAGACAAGAGGCCGTTAACGAAGGTCAAACACGAAGGTTTGATCGCAAACCCTTTTTGCTAAACATTTGCTCCATAAAACTTTGCCAAATATCCAGTAGTCCAGCGAGTATCGCATAGATTAGAAACCCACAAGAGTTCAATCAAGATCACAATTTTAAGCTACTGCTAACTAGATCAACAACATTTGGAGCGTAGCAATACACAGACCATGCAAATTTGGGCAGATAATCATCTTGAAACCAAGAGACATCAACAGCAGGGATGCACATGGAAGCGCCCAACGGTAAGTAAGTTTTGGTAGATTTCAAGTTTGCGCTAAGAAATGCGCCCAACGATACAAGTACAGTGATTTGAAAACTGCTTATGCAAGTAGTGGGCCAGTAAGCCCAATACATTGGGCCCAGTTAAATTCATACAAACACTAGAAAGGGCGCATGATTTTTAATCCCCAAAAAGAAGAAAATGTTAATCAAAGTATGGACAAGCTGATTTACTTTGGATAAGGGGCGGCTATAAATAATTAGCACCAAATCATGTAATCATGATGTAGGAAGGTCTATTACGTTTGTACGATATGAACCCTATTAAGTCAATTTAACTTATTAGGGAGTATCAAAGTTACACATCATTCCTGACTTTATATTGAATATGATCGAGCATGAAATTCACGAAGCATATTTTTTAATTTCTAGTTTCCACGACTGGGTGTAATTGGCATGGGACTATTAAGATCAATTGTACTCTAGATCGATGCTTAAACCCTTGAAATGAAGATGCTACATTACATGTCATCCAATTCAATTTTAAAATGTCTCGAGTTTCTTCTTATTATTAATTCCTATATATAATCAAGCAAAAGAGTCAAACAAGTACCATCGCCTTTGTTGTCAATGTCATCATCTTAATTATGGAGTGCTTTACGTGAGAAGTTGAAAGAATATATGTTATGTATAGAAGAGGGTTATCGACGCTCCAAGAACAATCGAGAGATGGATCTCTTTGCAAGTTATAGAAGGACAGTAGTAGTACTCTCCCACAAGAGGCTCTGATTAAATAACGACAAAAGGGAATTAATCCAACTCAAAAATTCAAAATGAGTCTCATTACAAGATGGTTAATTAGTTTTAGACTAATATATTTTCACAACTAATATATTCAAAATGACATTTTCTAAATTTTTCTTAAAGTTCAGAATATATCATAGGCAAGTAGATTCGGACATGTCAGTAAGGACACATACGTGCATATGGGGCTACAAGTATAAAACACAAGACACATTTTCTCAGGCAGTTGACGCATGGGCATACGCGCGTAGGTTAATGTTTAAATGGTAAAGGTAGATAATAAATGGAAAGCAATTCGCTAACTCAACTCAAAGTAGATAGTGAGGCTTAGGTCCAAAAACATTTTGATATCATATGAAAAGTACATAAGCGCAATAGGTAGCTAGATTTGAGACATGTCATTACGGACACATATGCGTACATGAACTTAATCGCGGACATATATGCGTATATGAACTTAATCACATAAGTGCACGAGATTCCATCTAAAAAATTAGGGTTGCGCAAAATCCGGTCCGGACCGGATTTTTGGACCGGCACGGACCGGGATACCGGTCCGATCCCGGTCCATTAAAATGGAAGTTGTCGGTCCCGGTCCCGGTCCGATCCGTACTGGATTTTTATAAAAAATAAAATTTAAATAAAATTTATATTAATGTTTATTATATAGTGTATTTTTAATATATAAGTTTCACATTTATATTATTTACTTAATAATATTATACTTTTCATTAATCATATATGATTTTGATCTTTAACTATATTATGATTTTTTATATAAAAAAATAACAAGCCGGTCCAAAACCGGACCGGACCGGTGCCCAACCCTATAAAAAATTAATTGAAAATAAGTTAAGTCGTCTATATACATATATATTGTTACTCAAATATGATATAGATTAATCTCCGATACTTTCTATTAAAGAAAATCAATTAGTCTTCAGCATAAATAAACAATCACCTGTTTGTGCCTAATGGGAGTAGAAGCATAATATAAAAGTGTCGTAATCAAGCAAAATCTATGATCGATTGTTAGTAGTAAACCGGGTTCAAACAAAACCGGTTAATAAGCTACACTATATCTTGTAATAATTCTGTTAAGCAAGAATGAAAACTTTTTTTCCCTAAGTTTGTTTCTCTCTTCCTTCTCTCCAAGATCTAAGATGGTATCAGACAAATTTTGATGATGTTTCTTCCATGTTTGTCTTCTTCTTCCCTGAATTGATTGAGATCCTTCTTTCTCTGTTTCGATCACATTTGTTTTTCTGCTCGATTGAGATTCTTATTCTCGATCGATTTCCCGACGAAATTCACTGATTTTACTTGTTCAGTTTCTCTCTCGTCTTTGATTTTTGTGGTTTGGATTGTTTTTCCACCATGGATCCAAACTAGAGTCATGCCTCTGATAGTCCTGGTATGGATACAGAGAACAAAGTTTTCAATGGAACTGGTTTCTACGCTTGTCTCTTGCTTTATGGTGATGCCAAACAGACTTAGGATGATTTGTAAGCTCGTTTCTCTCAAAGCAATGGAGCTCACATGTTCTTTGTTGAAAAAGAGATAAGTAAAATCTCTCAATCTTCTGACATCATTTCTGGCTATTTCACTCGGATTAAAAGACTTTGGGATGGGAAAGATTCAATGTCTAATTATCGAGCTTGTTCTTGTGGTTTATGTTGAGAGGGTTTTGTCTTGATCCAAACAAGCAATTACATTTATAGATCAAGACCCGCTGAGAACTAGTGGTAGATTGTTGCATGATCTTGATGTTCCATAAGTCCAGCCAATACCTATCAAATGTGATTCATAAGCTTACATAGCTAAAAATTATGTATTTCACGAGAAAACAAAACATATAGAATTAGACTGTCATTATGTAAAGCTCAAACTGTTAGACGGTTTAATTTCTCTTGTTCATGTTCCTGCAAATGCCCATGCAGCTGATGTATTAACTAAGGCATTGCCTTAGTTCTTCTCATTCTAGAGTCAAGACAAGTTGGGTTTGATACATGCGCTTTTGGAGAATTTTGTATTGTTTTGGGTCAAATAAATTCTCTATCCAATTCTCTAAGATGGAGATAGAGATAGAGATAGAGAAAGGATGTAGTTTCCCTATATTTGAGAAATTCTCCATTTCAATTTGGAGAATGTATTAATGACAAAACATGTCATGTCAACTTATCATTGATCAATTTTTTTAAAAAAAATATTATATACTAGGTAGATGCAAGACCGTCTCAATCATTTCAGGGGCCTTAGGGGGAGACAAAATTTTAGGGCCCTGAACGTAGTAAGTAAATAGTTTTCAATTTCTCTCAAAAAAAATTGTCTAAGAGTAAACTTGACATCAAATACATTTTTCAATCCAAATTATTAAATATAAGTGAAAAACTAGCATCTTCCAACCCAAAGTGTCAAACCAAGTGAACCTTCGAAAAAAAACATACAAATTTTTTATAAGGAATTTTCTATCTACTGATTAGTGACTATTGTACAAAAACCAATTTGCAAATTGCAATTTGCACCTAACTAATCGTGTAATTGCTTTTTTAATAGAAATATGCTAATTGCTGATTTGCTGCTACTAGCTATCAAATTGTTTTTTTTTTTTTTGCTAAAATTGGAGTTTGGAGAGGGACGACTCAGGACTCAGTGGACTCACCAAATTAGTTCCAAGTTTCCAATTGAGAGGGCCGAATTGAGGACGATCCCGCAGATCTGGGGTGGGAAACGAACAGGTGGTGGTCGTCGCCGAGGAAGTCGTCGGGGTGAATTGGAGTGGGCGTCAAGATCCAATTGAAAGGGCCGAGAGTCGCCTCCGGTGAGTCGTCACCTCGTCGGTTTGCGGAGCCGCCGAATCTTTCGCCGGCAGGCGGCGGCTGAGTGGTGGCCTGGTGCTGGTGAGCAGTGGGTTGTGAGCTTCCTGTTTCTGCAGCTTGTGATTTGTGAAATCAGTAAATAGATGTTGAAGAATGGGTAGAATTGAAATTACAAGTACATGTATATATGAGAAAAAAAAACCTTGAAACTCACCATTGTAGATTAATTATGATTGATAGAATCGGGGAAATTGGCATTGATGGAGCAAAAGAGTCGAAGAGACGCCGACTGGCTAAGAGGAGAGTCTATAATCTGTTTTGATTTTTTTTTCAAGTTTTTTTTTCCCATATTAGATTGATAATGGGCCTTTTTAGATTTTCATGGGCCTTTTTTTGTAATTCGAATGGGCCTAATTTTACTAGTACTAATTTTGTACTTGAGGCCTCTATAATTTGGGGACCCTTGGCGACCGCCCTCCACCGCCCCCCAATTGAGCCGGGCCCATGGGTAGATGGTCTGTACTATCGCATAGGACCTCATTGATTAGTTTTTATATTATCTGGGAAAATTTATATTTTTCCATATAATATTTGTTCGTATATTTTGTGTAATGTTTTTTGTATATCAAATATAATTGTCAAAACTTGACCCGACCCGAGAAACAACCGGAATTGATTGAAAATTTTAGGGTTTTTTCTGACTTGATAAGTAGCGTGCAAGAGAAAAAACCAAACCTGATTGATCCGAATCTTGTTAGGTTAAAACCAAAACCCGTTGGATTTACCCAACTTGTTTTATATATGTAGAACAAGTATATTTTATTTTAAGTATTATAATATATTTTATTATAAAAACTATAACAATTAATAATTTTGTATCTAATTTTATTATTTAATCAAATATGATTTATATAATCATTACAAATTTAAGTTCTTCACCCGTTAGGTCGACTCAAACCTATACAATAACCTATAAAGACTTGACCCAACTTGACTTGTGATTCGATTGACCTGAACACCCACTCAACCCGAACCCAAACCCGTCTGAACCCACCCGTTTAACAACTCTAATGTCAATGTTATATGTATAATTCTATCCACGTGGGTCATTGTCTCCATCATAAATGAGCAAATTTTTTCTTTTTCATTTTCTTTTTTCATATGTATTTAATTGAGCATGTGTCATAAATAAGTAATTTTTCAATTTTATATGTTTTATAGATAGATATATAATAGAACTAATAAATGCATCATTCTCTAAAATAAGGAACTTGTTTGATACGGAAAAACTAGGTTTACCGTAGAAGATCAAGAAACCAGTGAAGGGAATGGCCAAGGGACGCCGAGGGAGATGAAGACAGACTAGGATGATAAAAGAACGTTAGAGAAGTAGAAGGAGGAGGAGGCAGACGTAGAAGAGGGAGAGAGGGAGGTAGAAGAGAGAATTAGGGTAAAACTATTTTATTGTTTTTTCTTCTTAACTTCCAATATAACAAAGAGGTATTTATAGCTAACCCTAACTAAACTTAACGGTTCAAGAAAAGTATTCCGGAAAAGAACCGTTAAGAAAACCCGAAAAATATTAATTAAACTCTATCAACAATTCTCGATTAGATAGGGTCAATTTTTCGAATCTGGTTGAGTTTTAATAGCTCTAATCAAAAGGAAGAGTACTCCCAACCCAATTTGATAACTTGGTTTGAACCCAATTTGACCAACCCAATTAAAAAGTCTACGTGACATCAACAACTATCCATCAGTCCACCTCAATTACTTACCAACAGATAACTCTAATAACTTACCAACACATAACCTTAATACCGCTAGTATGTTTAATTTATTTCTTCGAGTAGAGCATCGGTTGAACTTCTTTTATTCTCAACGATGGACAAAAAATCTACAATAATTAATTGGACCTAATTGACCAATTGTAATGACTTTTAATTCAACACGAACTTAAAATGAACCGATCGATCTAGAGTCTTAACTAGTAACTACCCAACATTTGCCTCGACAACTTACTAGCACATAACCTTAATGCCACTAAGATGTTTAATCTATTTATTCAAGTAAATGCGGTTAACAAATTTAATAATCTCAACGGTATCTATAGTCGGTGTAATGATAAAATTGCATTTCATTGCTTTGTTTTGTTAACAAAAATTGTAGTATACATGTAGATTATTTCAAAGAATTAATATTAAGAATTATATAAAAAATACAATAAGAACAACATATGTATAGAAATATAGTTTAAATTAACTAATATGTAGCATTTACTTAATGTTGTGTATTAAACTATAATGTTGTATATTAAACTGCAATTGTATTTTATTAATTTGGAGCGATAGTAGTTACAGGCTACGGATTTTGTCAATATTTCTTCTAAACCCTACACCCTTACCCCGTTAGATTTAAGGCAAACATACTCTTTTCTCTCTTGATAGTAGCTGCTAGTACTCTTTTCCTTCGTAACAGTAGTTGCTATTAAAAACGGAGTAGGAGATTGGAAAGTCTCCCACCGATCTCTTTCTTCATGAAGATACCTACCCTATTGATGATCAAATGCAAGTGGGGGGTTTCTGGAAATCACTTGTCCCTTCTCATAACAACATCAGGTCACTTAATTAGGTTTTTGAGAATCATTTCCTCCCTTATATGTGTATGTAAGTGTATTTATAGTGATTGTATATATGTATGCTAGGTTTGAAGGTTGGGCCTCAACGGAAGAGGAGAAGCCACCGGCAAACATCTTCGTTGTGTCGTCAAGGCGGTGGGGAAGAAGAAGAAGAAGAAGAAGAAGAAGAAGAAGAAGAAGAAGAAGAAGAAGAAGAAGAAGAAGAAGAAGAAGAAGAAGAACAAGAGGATACAACGGCGGGGGCAGGTGTACATGGTGTAGAGGTTACGTTGGGAGAACTTTAACGGTGCACTTCCACAAGCCGATAAAGGAGGCGGCTGAGCAACTCGGGGTAGGTGTGTCCTTTCTGAAGAAACACAACCGGGCGTTGGGTATCGGGAGGTGGCCCTCCCGCAAATTTTGTAGTCTACGCAATCTCATAATCCACCTCTAGAGGGAATCCGAGTGCCGGTCTGAGGACGTGGCTCATCTGGAGGAGGAGTACAAGTTGCTGCTCGACCACACCTTTGACCTCGGTCTTAGTCGGGCTAAGAAACACATGCAAAGGGTTTTCAATCAAAAGTGTATCACCAAGAGGCTCAACAATGTGGCCTCACCTCCACCACCGGTCACCAGTCTCGTGCGTGTTTGTCTCTCTTGGTTAATTCTGGCACACTCCACTCTAATCATCCCCGTCTCAATTAATTAACTACTGCTAATCACGTACGTACTGCATGGCTTAGGGTTTATATTTTAGGGCTGGATTTCCCTATGTTTTGGTACAACTAAATAGTCGATCTAGGTTGGAGATGATTTTAGTGTTGATGGCTACCTACTTTTGCACACCTTTTGGACTTGTTCTTTTAGGGAAAGTCATGTTCTGTGTAATACCAACTATAGTCACGTACATATATGTACATATTGTTATTTGCTACTACATACTATCACATAACCTTAATGCCACTAACATGCTTAATCTATTTATTCAAGTAAATGTGGTTAGCAATGGTAATAAACTCAACGGCAGCTACATTCGGTGTAATAATAAAATTGCATTTCATTTATTTTGTTTTGTTAATAAAACTATAGTATACATGTAGATTATTTTTAAAAAAAATTAATATTAAGACTTATATCAACAAAGACAAAAAGAACAATAGATGTATAAAAGTATAGATTAAATTAACTAATATGTAGCATTCACTTGAGGTTGTGTATGAAACTATTAAACTATAATGTTGTACATTAAACTATAATTGTTCTTTATTGATTTGGTCCTCAACCCTACACCCTTACTCCGTTAGATTAAAGGCAAACATACTCTTTTCCTTCTTGATAGTACCTGATAATACTCTTTTCCTTCATGATAGTAGCTGCTATTGAAAATGACGTGGAAAATTGGAAAGTCTTCCACCAATCTTTTTATTGATGAAGATACCTACCCTATTGATGATCAAATGCACTTGGGGGTTTCTAGAAATCACTTGTCCCTTCTCATAACAACATCAGATTACTAAATTAGGTTTCTGGGAATCATTTCCTCTTTTATATGTGTATATAAGTGTATTTATAGTGAGTGTATATATGTATGCTAGGTTTGAAGGTGGGGCCTCAGTGCAAGAGGAGAAGCCACCGACAAACATCTTTGTTGAGTCGTCGGGGGCGGCAGGGAAGAAGAAGAAGAAGGCGGAGAAGAAGAGAATGCAGGGTGGGGGCGGGTGGACATGTTGAAGAGGCTACGGTTGGAGAGCTTAAAGGCGTACTTCCACAAGCGGATATGTTGGACCCGCTTTTTCTTCAAAGAAGTATCAAGACCCGATCAGTACTTCTTTGCTACTCCTTCAGACCCCAGTGAGGAATGGCGAAGAGGAAAGTCGGTTGAACAAGATAGAGTCGAAGATATAAGATAGATTTTTGCCAAGATATGCCGTTGAAATTAGGATCGGATAGAATCTTGTATTATCATATCTTTTTCATGAGATAGATTGACCTTCTAGGGCACTATATAAATCGATTGTAAACCCTAGAGCAAGATTACGCTCTTTTACACATCAATACATATATCTAACACGATTCACAGCTTTCGATCTTCAATTTGTTCTTTGTGATTCATCTCGGTTAGGCCCGATCTAGGCCAGATTTTTCTTTGGTAAATTTTGGCTCAAACAATTTGGCGCCCACCGTGGGGCCGTGATCGGTACAATCACAAGAGAACACACCGTTCAAACATCACCTCAACTCCACGATCACAATGCCAGGCAACGGAAACGAAACTCCTAAGACCCCCCTTGCTGATCACGGCAAAGATCCCGAACTTCCCGGGAACCGGTCGCAAGACGAGGAGATGACCGACCTTCGGGAGCGAATGCAACTACTCCAGAAGGAACTAAGCGACCAAAAGAGCTTCTACGACGCCCATGTGGCACGCCTCACACGGGAAAACAGCTAGTTGAAGCAGTAGTACGAGGTCATGGCTACAGGCCGCCGGTCGCTTCGCGTTAATCGCCGCACTGAGGGCATAGTTAGAAGACTCGATTTTGATGGGGGAGAAGGAACATCAAAAGAAAGAGAAGCTCTGAACGCACGAGACAAGACGCCGGTGCTACAAGAGGACGCCCCTGGCTCCCTCCTCCAACACCGCCATGAAGAAATTTTCCTTGACAAAGATCCACCAAGGAATCTCCGGTCAGAGGCAAGGCGATGCCGAACACCACCTCGAGATACCTGGTTGGATGATGGGGAAACTGACGAAGAGGATCTTGAGAGACGAAGGCCACTTAATCTCGACGCGGCCATACGAAGAAAGGTGACAGAGCAAATTGGGGTCATCGCCGATCAACTCCGAGTCGGTCGAAAAAGTTTCCAGCCTCTGGAACCTGAAGCCCCTAGTGGCTTTGATGAATCACCCTTCTCTCGCCGCATCACCAGGGTAGAGATACCGAAGAAATTCACCGTGCCAAACATGACTCCGTACAATGGCACGACCGACCCTGACGATCATGTGGAGATCTATAAACAGAAGATGATGACAAGTGCAGTCCCGTCGTACTCCAAAGAAGCGGTGATGTGAAAAGGGTTTGGCACGACTCTGACAGGTCCAGCGCTGACTTGGTTCATAAAACTACCACGCGGTAACATCAGTTCTTTTGCCGAACTTTCGGACTCCTTTCGCACCCAGTTTGCCAACAGCCGCAAATTCGAGAAGCAGTCCAGTGATCTCTACCGGATCCGCCAAAGGCACCAAGAAACTACTAGAGAGTTTCTAGAACGATTCAACCGCGAAAAAGTCTCAATTCAATCCTGCGACGTCACTACCGCGGTAGAAGCGTTTAGGCAAGGGATAACCCCCGATGGTGGCCTATACAAAGAACTCACCAAACATCCATGTTATACCTTTGAAGAGGTTCAAGCCAGAGCCCTAGCGCACGTCAGGCGTGACGAAGATAGAACTTTGCGAAAGAGAACTTCAGAAGTCGAAAAGTATGAGAGAAGGGGGCCGGTTGATAGCCGCAAGGGGTCGACCGATCAAAGGAAGGAACGCCGAGCACACCCGTATTCACGTCCTAGCCACGGACAGGTCAATACGTCCAGGACACGACAGGCGGACGATCAAAATTGAGACCTACCACCACCATCACTGGATTCTCTTAAGCTCAATATTTCTACGGACAAGCTCCTACGAAATATGGTGAAACAAGGGGAGTACGTGAGGTGGCCGCGAAGAGACAAGGCCCGGAAAGTTGATAGGGACACCACCAAGTGGTGTGATTACCACGAGTATCACAGCCACTGGACTCGGGATTGCATCATGCTCAGGAAGGAACTGTCCCGCCTCATCATAGAGGGAAGAATCAAGGATGTAGCACCTGATGCTCAAGTGCCCAAAGAAGTAGCAGAGAATCTCCAGTCCGAGCCGAGAAGAAGGAGAGATCCCCCGACACCCGACAGGGTCGTCAATGTCATCTCAGGAGGATCAAACATCTGCGGTCTCACATATTCATCTGCGAAGCGTCATGCACGAGAAGGCAACTTCGGTCGGCCGCATCAAACCGGGCATACAGGTGGTGCATCTTCAGGACCTGCTATTGTCTTTGACGACAGCGACGCGGGCTTCACTGCAGAACCGCACCACGACGTCCTGGTGATATCCTTGCATATGGGGAACGTGCTGATGAAAAGAGTCCAAATTTATACCGGGAGCTCTACCAACCTAATGACGCTTGATGTCCTGAAGGAGATGGGGTTATCCGAGAGCGACATTCACAAGCACCCTGTGCCATTGGTAGGTTTCAGCGGCGAAGTCAAGCACACAGTGGGGGACATAGCCCTCACCACCTTTGCCAAAGGGGTCAACAAGCAAGTCAACTTTCTTGTGATGGACTGTCCTTCGTGCTACAACGTCATTCTAGGACGCCCATGGCTACACGACATGAAAGCCGTTGCATCTACCTATCACCAAACTGTGAAGTTCCCAACGCCATGGGGGGTGGAAGAGATCCGCGGGGATTAGAGGTTAGCCAGGGAATGCTACAAAGCGGCCCTCAAGCCGACTACCCTGAGACCGGAAGCATAGCAATTATAGAGCGTCGCTCCTCCACCAGCACAAATCGAAACTGAAGAAAAAGCGGAGGAGGTGACTCTCGAAGAAGGTAAGGTGGTCAAGATCGGGGAAAAATTGGAACCCGCAATCAAAGAAGAATTAATAAAGTTCCTAAAAAGTCACAAAGATTGCTTTGCTTGGAGCCACGAAGATATGACAGGGATTGATCCCTCCGTCATCACACACAAACTCAATGTCGACCCCGAACACCCACCAGTTAAGCAAAAAAGGCGAAGGTTCGCACTGGATCGGGTCCAGGCGGTCGAAGAGGAAGTAAAAAATTGCTAGGAACAGGAAAGATCAGAGAGGTGAAGTACCCGGAGTGGGTGGCCAACGTAGTAGTGGTACCAAAGAAAAACGGGAAGTGGAGGGTGTGCGTGGATTTCACCGACCTCAACAAAGCTTGTCCGAAGGATTCTTTCCCTCTACCCCACATCGACACGATGGTAGACGCGACAGCTGGGTACGAACTATTAACCTTTATGGATGCTTTTAGCGGATATCATCAAATTCAGATGGAGCCGCAAGACCAAGAGAAGACCTCCTTTATTACAGGGCAGGGCACCTATTGTTACCGAGTAATGTCATTTGGTCTTAGGAACGCCGGGGCAACGTACCAGCGACTAGTCAACCGAATGTTCAAAGACCAAATCGGCAGAACCATGGAAGCGTACATCGATGATATGGTGGTGAAAAGCACAGAGAGTTCCTTACACATGGGTCACCTCGAAGAAACATTCAAAATCTTGGAAAAGTATAACATGAAGCTGAACCCCCAAAAATGCATCTTTGGGGTACAATCTGGTACTTTCATGGGACACGTAGTGACCAAACGGGGGATTGAGGCTAGCCCTGATCAAGTACGGGCAATCGCCTCCCTGAAATCCCCCCGGAGTGTGAAGGACGTACAGAAGTTAACCGGAAAAATAGCCGCACTAAACCGGTTCATCTCCAAATCATCAGATAAGTGCCGTTTGTTCTACGAAGTCCTGAAGAAGAACAAAAGTTTCCAATGGACTGAGAAACACGAAGCTGCTTTTGAGGAATTGAAGAAGTATTTCGCTAACCCCTTGTTGTTAGCCAAACCAGTCCCTGAAGAAGTATTACAACTCTATGTGGCAGTATCAGAAAATGCCCTAAGCGGGGTACTTGTCAGAGACGAGGAAGGCCAACAAGTTCTAGTCTACTTCGTAAGCAGGACCATGGTCCCAGCTGAAACGCGCTACTCCCCAACTGAGAAACTGGTCCTGGCAGTGGTGATGTGCTCAAACAAACTTCGGCCCTACTTCGAATCCCACACCATTGTGGTGTTAACAAACTACCCGCTCCGGCAAATCATGCAAAAGCCCGAGTTCTCAGGAAGAATGGCAAAATGGGCAATCCATTTGAGCGGATACGACATCAGGTACGAGCCCAGGAAAGCAATCAAATCGCAGGTTCTGGCTGATTTCGTTGCCGACTTCACCCCAACCCTTGAAGAAATTGCAACCAAAGAAGTCTTGGCTACTTCCAGCAACGACGCTCAGGAAGAATGGTCATTACACATAGATGGGGCCTCGAACATAAGGGGGGCAGGCTTAGGGGTTGTGTTAAAGTCGACAAAGGGGGATATGATAGCCCAGGCGGTAAGATGTGATTTCGAAGCAACTAACAATGAAGCGGAATATGAAGCCCTCATCTTCGGCCTAGAGCTAGCCGCCGACTTGTCCGTCAAGAGAATCAAGATCCCTCGTGAGCAAAATGCTTCGGCCGATGCCCTGGCTGGGCTAGGATCGACCCTGGACCCTCGAGAGTTCAGCAGCGTACCATTGGTTCACTTACTACAGTCGGCCATTACCGAGGTTTCAGCAACACAAGTCAAGGAATCTCCATCTAAGTCGGAAGTATCAGAGAAGTATCAAAGTTCCAACGAGACAAAAGGAGAAACGAAATCAAGCTGGATTAAACCATACCTCGACTGGCTCATCAAAGGAGAGACTCCCAGAGACAAGGATGAAGCCAAAGCCCTGAGATCAAAAGCAACACGATTCGCCATCGTCGACGGACTCCTATTCCACAAATCCGCCACGGGATTCTTACAACGCTGTATTGAGAAAGAAGACGCTGAGGAAGTCATGAGAAAAATCCACAGCGGAGATTGTGGCAATCACACTGGAGGACGGAGCCTGGCCAACAAAATTCTCAGGCAGGGGTGGTATTAGCCCACTATCCGTCAAGACTCAACTAAGTATGCTCAGGCTTGCGACGTGTGCCAACGCCACGCCCCAGTACCTCACCAACCACCAAAAGTCCTTCACCCTTCAATTACTCCCTGGCCATTCATGAGATGGGGAATGGACATTGTTGGGAAACTACCCCCTTCTACGGGACAAAAGGTATTTTTCCTAGCAATGACGGACTACTTCTCCAAATGGATCGAGGCTGAGGCTTTCCGGGAGATCAAAAACAAGCAAGTCATCTCTTTCATAAAAAGAAACATCCTGAGCAGATTCGGAGTACCAACGGAGATTACTTGCGACAATGGCTCCCAGCTCATAAGCAAGAAGATGCGCGACTTCTGCAAGACATGGAACATTGATTTGGTTACATCCACACCTAGGTATCCACAAGCTAATGGCCAGGCCGAAGCAAGCAATAAAGTCATCATCAACAATTTGAAGAAACTTCTAGCGAAATCCAAAGGAAAGTGGGCAGAGGAACTACCTTTCGTGCTATGGTCTGATCGCACCACGCCCAAAGGCGCAACCGGCTAAACACCTTTCTCCTTGGTGCACGGTTGCGAAGCCGTCATACCAGCTGAGGTCGCAGTACCCACCGCCCGATACGGGCTCGTCACATCCGCAAGCAACAAAGAAGAACTGGAAGCCGACCTAGATACGGTCCAAGAGCTCAGAGAAGTAGCGCACGCGGAAGAAGTTACAACAAGAATGTCCGCGTTAAAAGCTTCCAATTGGGAGACTGGGTCTTACGTAAGGTTTTCCAAAACACCGCGGAAGCCAACGCCGGTAAATTGGGACCAACTTGGGAAGGGCCATACATGATCACCAAGATAGCTGGGAATGGAGCATACCAATTGGAGTCCAAAGACGGCGAAGTAGTCCCCCGAAGCTGGAATGCAACACACCTAAAAAAGTATTACTTCTGAAATCGGTTGGTCCTCGTTAAAGTTTCAGTCATCATTTAGTGTTAGGTTTTAAGACTTTTTTAGGACCTAGTTGTTTCCTTTTCAATAAAAGACGCCGGGGTCACCACCCCCAATGTCGATGCATTGTTCTTTAATACGTAATGATTTGGAATGTTTCGCGAGATAACAACTCTCCCACAACTCAAAATCACCTTACACATCTTTATAGAAACATCTTTACGATTAAACATATGCGCAACTAAAGCACGTTACCTAATTAACCACTGTACAGTCGCATGGTTATACCGTCTAAAAATGACGATGTCGTCACGCATACAACGTGATGAAGTAACCCATAAGTTGGTTACCCCCCATCTAAGTCCAATCAATGTAGTCACATTGGATTAGTACGGGAAGGGGAAAGCTATAGCAATGATAAACCCAAGGCCACAATTCGCAGGACGCCGTGAAAACAAAACATCCTAAGGACTAAACTTATGGATCCAAAGGATACCTAATCATAAACCATTATGCAAGGACCTTTGCAGTAAACTAAGCGCAAAAAGCCGAAACCATACTTCGCAATAAATATGCGCCAGGGAGAAGGTCACATAACGCTTTCCCCGATGCTGATCTACTAACGCATCCATAATTACTGTGAGCATGGCATTGGAACAAAGCTAAAAGCCATTGCTACCCTCTAACAATTGCAAACTAAACGCAAATCAAAAGAGGTAAAGACATCACGAGCAAATACCAAAATGCGCCATACATTGGGCGTCAAAACGATTAAGAGATAATATTTTTCGGCCCACGGCCAAAATATTAAAAAAGTACCGGCCCACCGGTCGTAAAGGTAGCAGAAAAGTCTTAAAGATCTAAACAGATAAAGCGACAATACGAAAACATAGAGTTTGCATAATGAAAGGGCAGAGGTAGTCAGTCTTCTTTCGGGCTCGCCTCTCCTTCAGCCTTTGCATCGTCATCACCATCCTTGGCATCCTCCGTGTTGCCCTTGACCTCGGCATCATCCTCAACACTAGTGTTCTCGGCAGCAGTTCCTGGGGTCCCGGCCTCCTTGGTCTTCTCAGATTCCTCTTCCTCAGCCACCTGCTCAGCGGCTTCCAGGAACTCCTGACCTGGAGGAGGATTGCAGGACGGGAAATATTCTTCTAAGGCCTCCTGCTCAGCCGCAAGCACCCAGTTTGCACCTCTCCCATCCGCCTGGTCTTGAAGAAGTTCCACTCGCGCCTTAAGCGTGTAGTACCTAGCCACTTGGGTCACTACCTCCGAGAAGTGCTTGGCCGACCTCTTCGCCTCATGCATCCAAGACTCCAATGATGCCTTCTCGGCTTGAAGGTCTTCCATTTGGACCGATAAAGCATCGATGGAAGACTGAAGCTTGCGGACTTTTCTCTCAGATACGGCGGCGGCGTCTCTAGCAATCTTGGCATCGGCCTCCAGCCTCGACAACTCGTCATGGGACCGGCTATTGGTTGCCATCAATTCTTGAAAAGCCTAAAGCAAGCGCGACCCGATAAGCAAGAATAGAGCGCCAGAATATCAAAAAAGAAACAAAGAAGTATCGATAAGAGAGATTCAAATTACCAGCCTAAGAGTAGTGCCCACATGGCTAAAGGCAGCATCGAGGGTCAAGGACTGGAACTCCGACTTGACGTTGGGTGACAATTTATCGCCAAAAACACTTAGAAGGTCCTTGGGCTCTCTCTTCTTGGTAGCAGGGGTCGGAGTGTCTTCAATCCTTTTTCGCTTCAGAGGCTTGGACTTCTTGGAGTCCACAGAAGGGGTCGGAGAGGTCATAGTTTTGATGCCACTTGATCTTAGTCTCTTAACCATCCCAGCAGCAGATGTATCGATCTTGGAGCCTATGCACGACTAGTAATCAGCAGAGCAGACACAAAGCCAAACCATAACGAAATGAAGGCTAAGAGATGCAGAATGTGAGAGAATAAAACCAAACCTGATTTCTTTCCGGAAGAGCCCGCCATGTCGGAAGATGTTGGGGTCTTGTCCGTTTTAGTTTCTTCCTCGTTGGGTTCCAATTCCTCCACTTCCTCTGCAGAGACTTCGGGCTCAGGACGGATCTTCTTGGGTTTGCGTTTTTCAGCCTTGATCTTCAGCAATCGCCTACAAACACCAGTATCGGTGCGCCTGGAGTTTATCCCAATTGGAACTACACATATAAGAACCCAAAATCAGCGGTAATCTCAGCACGAGTAAAAAAGTAATAGCAAGTAAAAGCCCAAAGCCTTACGAGATGTGTTCCATCCATCTCGAAAGACCGCTAACACGTCATCATCTAATCCTCTTAAGGACTCTAACTCAATAAAGAAGAATCGAGCTTGCAGGCTCCGGGAAGGCATTTTGGTTTTGGGAATTAAGGGGTTTTTGACATTCCTAACGTGAAGGGTAATGCGGCCAGCCCTCTGTGGGACAATTTTGTAAGCAAGAAGGAGTTCTCCCATGGTCATCTTGAGCCCTCGTTGCGTAGAAAGCTCATCAATTCGAGCAAGCGTACGCCATGTTGTGGGAAGAATTTGACAAGGGGAAACCTTTAGGGTATTAATGAACTCGCGAATGAAATCAGAAAAAGGGAATTTCAGACCTAGGGTAAACGGGTAATCAAGGAAGCAGACCCAACCCTTACGAACCCAATCGATCCTTTCGATCGTCGGGGCATGGAATCGGGTTCCTCTAGGTAAACACCCAAAAGCAACCCAATCCGCAATTTCGTCTCGGGTCATCGCACAAGGAAGGAGGTCTTCCTCGCTAAGGGACTTTGAAGAGGTGAAAGGAGATCTCGGAGCCATGGTAGCAAGAAGGGAAGGCGAGAAGCAGCGAAGAAAAGAGATTTACCTGGGGTGTCCGAGAACGAAAGACGGAGGTAGAGGAAGAAGAAGCAAATGAGGATAAAGATGAAGATGGGGAGTAATGATGAAGGAAAGGATTTAAGAGGGGTTTCTGCAGAGAAAATCCCGAAAAACGAGTTGACTCTAACGTCAAATCACATAAATGCACCGTTCAAAATTTGAAGTTCAAATTTCGGACGCTACATTTAGGGGTATTGTTGGACCCGCTTTTTCTTCAAAGAAGCATCAAGACCCGATCAGTACTTCTTTGCTGCTACTTCAAAGCCCAGTGAGGAATGGCGAAGAGGAAAGTCGGTTGAACAAGATAGAGTCGAAGATATAAGATAGATTTTTGCCAAGATATGCCGTTGAGATTAGGATCGGATAGAATCTTGTATTATCATATCTTTTTCATGAGATAGATTGACCTTCTAGGGCACTATATAAATCGATTGTAAACCCTAGAGCAAGATTACGGTCTTTTACACATCAATACATACATCTAACACGATTCACAACTTTCGATCTTCAGTTTGTTCTTTATGATTCATCTCGGTTAGGCCCGATCTAGGCCAGAATTTTCTTTGGTAAATTTTGGCTCAAACAGTATAAAGGAGCCGGTTGAGTAGCTCGGGTTGGACGTGTCCTTTCTGAAGTAGCACAACCGGGCGTTGGGTATCGAGATGTCATCGTCCCGCAAGTTTTGCAGTCTGCGCGATCTCGTACTCCGCCTCTAGAGGGAAGTAGATTGCCGGCCCGAGGAGGTGGCTCATCTAGAGGAGGATTACAGGCTGCTGCTCGACCGAACCCTTGACCTTGGCCTCAGTCGGTCTAGGAAACACAGGCAAAGGGTTTTCAAGGAAAAGTGTATCACCACGAGGCTCAACAAAATGGCCCCTCTCCCACCACAGACCGCCACACTCGTACGTGCTTGTCTCTCTTGATTAATTATGGCACACTCCACTCCAATCATCCCGGTTTCTCTTAATTAACTACTGCTAATCACGTACGTACTGCTTGGCTTAGGGTTTGTGTTTTGGGGATGGATTTCCCCGTGTTTTGGTACCAATTAATTAGTCGATTTGGGCTGGAGATGATTTCAGTGTTCACGGCTACGTATTTTTGTGCACCTTTTGGACTTGTTCTTCTCGGGAAAGTCATGTGCTATGTAATAGCTACTACTATCACATAACCTTAATGTCACTAACATGTTTAATCTATTTATTCAAGTAAATGTGGTTGGCAACATTAATAAACTCAACGGTAGCTATAGTGGGTGTAATAATAAAATTGCTTCTCATTGCTTTGTTTTGTTAACAAAAACTATAGTATACATGTAGATTATTTTTAAAGTATTAATGTTAAGACTTATATAAACAAAGAGAAAAAGAATAACAAATGTATAAAAGTATAGATTAAGTTAACAAATATGTATCATTTACTTAAGGTTGTGTATTAAACTATTAACCTATAATGTACGTTGTATATATATTAAACTATAATTGTGCTTTATTAATTTGGAGCGATAGTAATTACAGGCTACAGATTTTGTCATCATTTCTCCTTAATCCAACAAACTTAGCCCGTTAGATTAAAGGCAAACATACTCTTTTCCTTCTTGATAGTAGTTGCTACTAGTCTTTTCACTCATTACAGTAGCTGCTATTGAAAATGGAGTGGGAGATTGAAAAATCGTCCACCGATCTCTTTCTTCATGAAGATACCTACCCTATTGATGAGCAAATGCATTTGGGGGGTTTATGGAAATCACTTGTCTCTTCTCATAACAACATCATTGTTTGAGCCAAAATTCACCCTAGGGGATTATGGCCTAAATTGGGCCTGATCGTATAGAATCACAAAGAAGACGAAAGACGTAAAAGCTCTTGAATTGTATTCGAAGTGTGATTGAATGCGTAAAACAGCATAATCCTGCCCTAAGGCTTACAATCGGTTTATATAGCGTCCTTTAGGATCAATCTATCTTATAGAAAAAGATAAGAAAATACAAGATTCTAGCTAATCGTGATCCTAACGGAATATCTTGAAGAGATTGATCTTATATCTTTAACTCTATCTTGTTGAACCGACTTCGGTCCTTGCCGTCCCTCGCTGTGCTCTGAAGAAGTACTGTAGAAGTCTCGACCGGGTATCGATACTTTATCGAGGAAAATCTGGGCCCAACAATACCTCTAAATGCAGCGTTCGGATTTTGGAGTCTTTTCAAATTTTGAATGGTGCATTTAAGTGATGTGACGTTGTGGTCAAGCCTGGGTTTTCGGGATTTTGCAGACCTCTTAAAACTCTCTTTTCGCCTTCCTTAGCCATTTCCTCCTTCAATTGCATTCGTCCTTCCCTCTTCTTCCTCTGTTCCTCGTTTCTCCGAACGCTCAGGTACTGCTACTACCCTTTCTTGCTTCTTTCTTGTTTTCCATGGCTCCAAGATCTCCCTTTACCTCTTCTAAAGCCCTCAGCGAGGAAGACCTTCTTCCTTGCACCATGACCCGAGACGAAATCGCCGAATGGGTCGAATTTGGGGGTTTCCCCAATGGAACCCGATTCCACACTCCATCGATCGAAAAGATCGATTGGGTTCGCAAGGGCTGGGTCTGTTTCTTGGATTACCCATTCACCTTAGGTCTGAAGTTTCCCTTCTCCGATTTCATTCGTGAGTTTATTAGTACCCTAAAGGTCTCCCCTTGTCAAATTCTCCCTACGACGTGGCGTACCCTCGCCCGAATTGACGAGCTCGCCACGGAACGCGGGCTCACGCTAGGGATGTAAAAAACCCTTTAATCCCCAAAACAAAAATGCCTTCCCGGAGCTTGCAAGCTCGCTTCTTCTTCGTTGAGTTAGAATCCCTAAGGGGCTTAGATGAGGACGTATTGTCGGTCTTTCAAGATGGCTGGAACACGTCCCGTAAGGCTCTGAGCATTTTTTCGCTGTTATCCTCTGTTTTTGCACTTGTGACTGATTCTGACTGGTTTTTCTTTCTTTTTTTTTTTGCAGTACCGGTGGGAATCAACTCCAGGAATACAGATACAGGCGTTTGCCGGCGATTGTTGAAGGTCGAGGTCGAAAAACGCAAGCCAAAAAAGATCAAGCCAGAGCCAGAGGAAACGGTAGAGGAAGTCGAGGCGTTAGAGCCTGACGAGGACGAGACCGAGACAAACAAAACCCCAACATCTTCCGACATGGCGAGTTCTTCTGGGAAGAAAACAGGTTTTGGTCTGCCTATTTAAGATCCCGTATCCTCAACTCCCTCGCTTTGTCATAGTCTGCTAACTATTGGATTTGCGTAGGTGCTAAGATTGACATGTCTTCCGCCGGAATGGTGAAGAGATTGAGGTCTAGCGGTATCAAGGCTTTGACTTCCCCGACTCCCTCAGTGGACTCCAAGAAGTCTCAGCCGCCGAAGCGAAAAAGGACCGAAGAGACCCCGTCCCCCGCCACGAAGAAGAGAGAGCCCAAGGATCTGCTAAGCGTCTTCGGCGACAAGCTGTCACCCAACATCAAGGCAGAGTTCCAACCGCTGTCCCTTGATGCGGCTTTCAGTCGTGTTGGCACCACTCTCAGGCTGGTAAGTCGGTCCCCGCTATTTTTTATCACTACTTCTTTGCTTCTTTTGCGTAAACTCCAGCATCTCCTTTTTATTTATCGGGCCACGCTCACTGCAGGCCTTCCAAGAACTGATGGCGACCAACTGCCGCTCTCATGATGAGCTGTCAAGGTTGGAAGCCGACACTAAGAGCGCCAGGGATGCTGTTGCCGCATCTGAGAGAAAGGTCCGCAAGCTCCAATCAACCATCGATACCCTGTCGATCCAAGTGGAGGACCTGCAAGCTGAGAAAGCCTCTTTGGAGTCTTGGATGCACGAGGCGAAGAGGTCAGCCAAGCATTTCTCAGAGGTGGTGACCCAGGTGGCTGGGTACTACACGCTGAAGGCGCGGGTGGAACTTCTCCAGGACCAGGCCGAAGGAAGAGGCGAGAACTGGGTACTTGCTGCGGAGCAGGCGTCCCTGGAAGAGTACTTTCCATCCTGCAACCCCCCTCTAGGTCAGGAGTTCATTGAGACTGCTGAGCAAGTGGCCGAGGATGAGGACTCGGAAAAGACCAAGGAGGCTGGGACCCCGAGTATCGCCGCTGAGAACCCAGGCGCCGAAGATGGCGGTACAGCCACTGGTGGTGAGGGAGACGCCAACGATGGGGATGCCAAGGACAAGACTGAAGGGAAGGCGAGCCCGAATGATAATTGATCACCCCTGCCCTCTTCTCCTGCAAGCTTTCACGTTTTTCTGTTCGTTTCCAAAACTTCGGGTTGTTTAAGACTTTTCTAGTACTTCATTGGCTACCGAGCCGGTACTTCTCTAATATTTTCGGCCGTAGGCCGGAAAATATTAGACTTAATCGTTTTGACGTCCACTGTATGGCGCTTTTGGTTATCTGCTTTGTGATGTTACTTTGATTTGCGTTTGGTTGGCAATGTTTGATAGTTTTAGATGCGTTATTAGGTCAGCATCCGGGGAAAGCGTTATGTGACTCCTCCCCAGCGCATAATTATTACGAAATAGGCTTTCGGTTATTGCGCTTAGTTTACTGCAAAGGGCCGTGCATACTTGTTTATGATTAGGCATCCTTTGGATCCATAAGGGTAGTGCCTTAGGATGTAATGTGTTCACGGCGTCCCGCGAATGTGGCCTTGGGTATCGGTGCTATAGCGTTCCCCTTCCCGTACTAATCCAATGTGACTACATTGATTGGACTTAGATGGGGGGTAACCAACTTATGGGTTACTTCATCATGTTGTATGCGTGACGACATCGTCTTATTTAGACGGTACAACCATGCAAACGTACAGTGGTTGATTTGAGTAAAACGCTTTTGGTCGCGCATAAATTATGACCGTGAGGATGTTTTGTGCGAGATGACTTTGAGTTGTGGGAGAGTTGTGTTCTCGCGAAACATATCAAATCATTAACAAAAACAAACTCTAGATCGTATATGAAAAAAGAACAGTGCATCGACGTCGGGGGTGATGACCCTAGAGTCTTTTATTGAAAAGAAGATAACTAGGTCCTAAAGAAGTCTCAAAAACTAATGCTAAGGAAGGTATTGAAACTTTATCGATAACAACTGAGTTTAGAAGTAATACTTCTTTAGGTGCGTTGCGTTCCAGCTTCGGGGGACTGCTTCTCCGTCTTTGGATTCCAACTGGTATGCTCCATTTCCTGCTACCTTGGTGATCTTATATGGCCCTTCCCAAGTTGGTCCAATTTGCCGGCATTGGCCTCTGCGGTGTTCTGGAATACCTTGCGCAAGACCCAATCTCCCTCTTGGAAGCACTTAACGCGGACGTTCTTGTTGTAGCTCCTTGCGACCTGCTGCTGGTATTTCGAGATGCGTGCATGTGCTACCTCTCTGAGCTCTTGGACCGTGTCTAGGTCAGCCTCCAATTCTTCATTGCTACCTGCGGAAGTGGTGAGTCCGTATCGAGCGGTGGGCACCGTAACCTCGGCTGGTATGACGGCTTCGCAACCGTGTACCAGGGAGAAAGGTGTTTGGCCGGTTGCGCCCTTGGGTGTAGTACGGTCGGCCCACAGGACGAAAGGTAGCTCCTCTGCCCAACTTCCCTTGGCTTTTGCTAACCGCTTCTTGAAGTTGTTGATGATGACTTTATTGCTTGCTTCGGCCTGGCCATTAGCCTGAGGATATCTAGGTGTGGAGGTGACCAAGTCAATGTTCCAAGCCTTGCAAAAGTCGCGCATCCTTTTGCTTATGAACTGGGAGCCGTTATCGCAAGTGATCTCCGCGGGCACTCCGAATCTGCTCAAGATGTTTCTTTTTATGAAGGAGATGACCTGCTTGTCTTTGATTTCTCGGAAAGCCTCTGCCTCGATCCACTTGGAGAAATAGTCCGTCATTGCCAAGAAGAAAACCTTCTGCCCCGTGGAAGGGGGTAGTTTCCCTACGATGTCCATTCCCCATCTCATGAAGGGCCAGGGAGTAATCGACAGGTGGAGGACTTCCGGTGGCTGGTGAGGTACTGGGGCATGGCGCTGGCATGCGTCGCAAGATTGGGCGTATTTGTTAGCGTCATGACGGATGGTGGGCCAATACCACCCATGCCTGACGGATGGCGTAGCTTTTGACCTCAAGGCCTTGGCTTCGTCTTTGTCCTTAGGGGCTTCTCCTTTGACGAGCCAATCGAGGTATGGTTTCGTCCAGCTGGCTTTGGTATCTTTTCTAGCCTTGGCGGGGTCTTGATACTTCTTTGATACCCCAGTCTCCGGGGGAGAATCCTTGCTCTGCGCCGCTGATGTCTCAACGAGGGCTGATTGCAGAAGGTGGACTAGTGGTACGCTGCTGAACTCTCGGGGGTCCAAGGTTGATCCTAGCCCTGCTAGAGCGTCGGCTGGAGCGTTTAGCTCACGAGGGATCTGCTCGAATTCAATTTGGTTCAACTTCTCGGATAATGTTTTGACTATCCCGAGGTAGCTGATCATCCTGTCGTCCTTAGCTTCAAAGACCCCTAAGATCTGGTTGATGATGAGCAGGGAATCGGCGCGTACCTTGATTCTCTTTATGGATAAGTCGGCAGCTAGCTCTAGGCCGAATATGAGTGCTTCGTATTCAGCTTCGTTATTAGTTGCTTCGAAATCGCATCTCACTGCCTGGGCTATTAGATCCCCCTTTGTCGACTTTAGAACAACCCCGAGTCCTGCTCCTCTTATGTTTGAGGCTCCGTCGGTGTGTAGTAGCCATTCTTCTTCTGTACCGTTGTTGGAGGTAGCTAAGACCTCTTCGGGTACTCCTTCTTCAGGGGTTGGGGTGAAGTCGGCAACGAAGTCAGCCAGAACTTGTGAATTGATTGCTCTTCTGGGCTCGTATCTGATGTCATAACCGCTCAGCTGGATCGCCCACTTCGCCATCCTTCCCGAGAATTCAGGCTTTTGCATGATTTGTCGGAGCGGGTAATTCGTCAGGACTACGATGGTGTGAGACTCGAAGTACGGCCGTAGTTTGTTCGAGCACATTACCACTACTAACACCAACTTCTCCGTGGGAGAGTAGCGTGTTTCTGCTGGCACCATGGTTCTGCTTACGAAGTAGACGGGTACTTGTTGGCCTTCTTCCTCCTTAACGAGTACCCCGCTCGTGGCGTTCTCTGATACCGCTATGTAGAGCTGCAAGACTTCTTCAGGGACCGGTTTGGCCAACAGCAAGGGGTTGGCGAAATATTTCTTTAGTTCTTCGAAGGCAGCTTCGTGTTTTTCGGTCCACTGGAAACTCTTGTTCTTCTTTAGGACTTCGTAGAATAGCCGGCACCTGTCCGAGGATTTGGAGATAAACCGGTTTAGTGCAGCTATTTTTCCGGCTAGCTTTTGTACATCTTTCACACTTCGGGGGGATCTCAGGGAGGCAATTGCTCGCACTTGGTCCGGGCTGGCCTCAATCCCCCGTTTGGTCACCACATACCCTAGGAAAGTACCAGACTGTACCCCGAAGATGCATTTTTGTGGATTTAGCTTCATGTTGTACTTCTCCAGGATTTTGAAGGTCTCTTCAAGGTGGCCCCTATGTAGGGATTTCTCTGTGCTCTTTACCACCATATCGTCAATGTATGCCTCCATAGTTTTACCAATCTGGTCCTTGAACATCCGGTTGACCAGTCGCTGGTAGGTTGCGCCGGCGTTCCTAAGACCGAATGGCATCACTCGGTAGCAGTAGGTGCCTTGTCCTGTGATGAAGGAGGTCTTCTCTTGGTCTTGGGGCTCCATTTGGATCTGGTGGTAGCCGCTGAAGGCGTCCATGAAGGTGAGTAGCTCGTACCCAGCCGTGGCGTCTACCATAGTGTCAATGTGCGGTAGCGGGAATGAATCCTTGGGACAGGCTTTGTTGAGATCGGTGAACTCCACACACACCCGCCACTTTCCGTTCTTCTTTGGTACCACCATCACGTTCGCTAGCCAATCTGGGTATTTCACCTCTTTGATCTTCCCCGTTCCTAACAACTTCTTTACTTCCTCTTCGATTGCTTGGACCCGATCTGGCGCGAACCTCCGCCTCTTCTGCTTAACAGGAGGATGTTCGGGGTTGACATTGAGCTTGTGAGTGATGACGGAGGGGTCGATCCCCGTCATATCCTCGTGGCTCCAAGCGAAGCAATCTTGGTGACTTTTCAGGAATTCTACTAATTCTTTTTTGATGGCTGGTTCTAACTTTTCTCCAATCTTCACCACCCTTCCTTCTTCGAGAGTCACCTCCTCCGCTTTCTCTTCGGTCTCGATCTGCGCAGGTGGAGGGGTGACGCTCTGTAATTGCTATGCTTCCGGTCTTAGGGTGGTTGGTTTGAGGGCCGCTTTGTAGCACTCCCTAGCCAACCGTTGATCCCCGCGGATTTCCTCTACCCCCCAGGGGGTCGGGAATTTCACCGTCTGGTGGTAGGTGGACGCGACGGCTTTCATGTCGTGCAGCCATGGACGTCCTAGGATGACGTTGTAGCAAGAGGGGCAATCCACCACGAGGAAATTGACCTGCATGTTATTCCCTTTAGCGAAGGTGGTGAGAGCAATGTCTCCTACTGTGTGTTTAACTTCGCCGCTGAAACCCACCAATGGAACCGGATGCTTGTGGATGTCGTTCTCGGACAACCCCATCTCTTTCAAAGCATCGAGTGTCATGAGGTTGGTAGAGCTACCGGTGTCAATTAGGATTCTTTTCATCAGTACGTTCCCCATATGTAGGGAGATCACCAGGCCATCGTGGTGGGGTTCGGCGGAGAAGTCCGCGTCGCTGTCGTCGAAGACAATAGCGGATCCGGATGAAACCCCACCGGTACGTCGCGGGCGATCGAAGCTGCTTTCGCGCGCGTGTCGCTTCGCCGCTGAGTACGTGAGGCCGCAGATGCTTGAACCCCCTGAGATGACATTGACAACTCTGTCGGGTGTTGGGGGATCCCTCCTTCTCCTCGGCTCGGACTGCAGATTCTCTATTACTTCTTTGGGCACCTGAGCATCTGGTGCTACATCTTTGATTCTCCCTTCTGAGATAAGGCGAGCCAATTCCTTTCTGAGCATGATACAGTCTCGGGTCCAATGGCCGTGATACTCGTGGTAATCACACCACTTGGTGGTGTCCCTGTCTGCTTTTGGGGCTTTGTCCCGCCGAGGCCACCTCACGTACTCCCCTTGTTTTGCCATGTTCCGCAGAAGCTTATCCGTGGAGATGTTGAGTTTGAGTGATTCCAATGATGGTGGCGGCGGGTCGCGGTATTGATCGTCCGCTTGTCGCGCTCTGGCCGCGTTCACCTGCCCGTGGCTAGGGCGTGAATACGGGTGTGCTCGACGATCTTTTCGTTGATCGAGCGAGCCCTTACGGCCGTTGGTTGAGCCTCTCTTCTCGTACTTCTCAAACTCTGAGGTTCTTTTGCGCAAGGTCCTGTCTTCCTCCAACCTGACGTGGGCCAGGGCCCTGGCTTGAACCTCCTCGAAAGTGTAGCAGGGATGCTTGGTAAGTTCTTTGTATAGGCCGCCATCGGGGATGATCCCTTGCCTGAATGCTTCCACTGCGGTAGTAACGTCACAAGACTGTATCGAGACTTTTTCGCGGTTGAACCGTTCTAGGAATTCTCTGGTAGTCTCGTGTTGCTTCTGACGGATCCGGTAGAGGTCGCTAGATTGCCTCTCGAATTTGCGGCTACTGGCGAACTGGGTGCGGAAGGAGTCCGACAGTTCGGCGAAAGAACCGATGCTACCGCGTGGCAGTTTTATGAACCAAGTCAGCACCGGACCTGTCAAAGTTGTGCCGAACCCCTTGCACATCACTGCCTCTTTGGAGTATGATGGGACCGCGCTCGTCATCATCTTTTGCTTATAGATCGCGACGTGCTCGTCAGGGTCGGAGGTACCATTGTATGGAGTCATGTTCGGCACGGTGAATTTCTTTGGTATTTCGACTCTGGTGATGCGACGGGAGAAAGGGGACTCGTCGAAACCATCGGGGGCTTCTGGTTCCAGAGGTTGGAAACTTTTTCGACCGATCCGGAGTTGATCAGCGATGACCCCTATCTGCTCCGTTACCTTCCTTCTTATGGCCGCGTCGAGGTCTCTGGGCCTCCCCCTTTCGAAATCCTCTTCATCGGTCTCTCCCCTGTTCGGCCAAGCATCCCGAGGTGGTGTTTGGTGTCTCCTAACCTCTGACCGGGGATATCTTGGTGGGTCTTTGTCAAGGAAGACTTCTTCGCGGCGGTGTCGAGCGAAAGCTTCTGGGGCATCTTCTGGTAACACTGGTGTCTTGTCACGTGTGTCCAGAGTTTCGTCCCTTTGGAGGTTCCTTCTCCCGCTCCAAAGTCGAGCCTTCTCACTATGCCGTCAGTGCGGCGATTGACACGGAGAGACCGCCGGCCCGTGGCGATAACCTCGTATTGCTGCTTCAACTGACTGTTTTCTCGCGTGAGGCGTTCCACATGGGCGTCGTAGAAGCTTTTCTGGTCGCTCAGCTCCTTTTGGAGGAGTTGCATCCGTTCCCTGAGGTCAGTCATCTCCTCGTCTTGCGACCGGTTTTCAGGGAGCACGGGATCCTTGCTGTGGTCGGCAAGGGGAGTTTTTGGTGACTCGTTTCCATCGCCTGACATTGTCGCCGGGGAGCTTGAGTCAGTGTGTCTTTTGCGTGATTGTTCCGATCACGGCCCCACGGTGGGCGCCAAACTGTTTGAGCCAAAATTCACCCTAAGGGATTATGGCCTAAATCGGGCCTGATCGTAGAGAATCACAAAGAAGACGAAAGACGTAAAAGCTCTTGAATTGTATTCGAAGTGTGATTGAATGCGTAAAACAGCATAATCCTGCCCTAAGGCTTACAATCGGTTTATATAGCGTCCTTTAGGATCAATCTATCTTATAGAAAAAGATAAGAAAATACAAGATTCTAGCTAATCGTGATCCTAACGGAATATCTTGAAGAGATTGATCTTATATCTTTAACTCTATCTTGTTGAACCGACTTCGGTCCTTGCCGTCCCTCGCTGTGCTCTGAAGAAGTATTGTAGAAGTCTCGACCGGGTATCGATACTTTATCGAGGAAAATCTGGGCCCAACAATCATGTTATTGAATTGGGTTTTTGGGAATCATTTCCTCCTTTATATGTGTATGTAAGTGTATTTTTAGTGATTAGATATACGTATGCTAGGTTTGAAGGTTCGGCCTCAGTGGAAGAGGAGAAGCCACCGACAGACATCTTCGTTTAGTCGTCGGGGGTGGCGGGGAAAAGAAGAAGAAGGCGGCAAATCGAAGAAGAGGATGCTGCAGCGGGGGCGGGTGGACATGGTGAAGGGGCTGCAATTGGAGAACATAAAGACGTACTTCTACAAGCGGATAAAGGATGCGGCTGAGCAACTCGAGGTGGGGCATGTTCTTTTTGAAGAAGCACGATCGGGTACTAGGTATTGAGAGGTGGCCCTCCTGCAAGGTTAGAAGTCTGGGTGATCTCGTACTCCGCCTCCAAAGGGAAGCCAAATGCCGACCCGAGGAGGTGGCTCATCTGGAGGAGTATAGACTGCTGCTCGACCACAACCCTGACCTTGGCCTCAGTAGGGATAAGAGACACAAGCAAAGGGTTTTCAAGGAAAAGTGTCTCACCAAGAGGCTCAACAATGTGGCCCCACCCCCACCACCGACCGCCACACTCGTAGTTGCTTGTCTCTCTTGATTTATTCCGAAACACTCCACTCTAATCATCGCGGTCTCTCTTAATTAACTATTGCTAATCACGTACGTGTGGTTTGGCTTAGGGTTTATCCGTTTATATTTTGGGCCTTGATTTCCTTGTGTTTTGGTGCCAACTAATTAGTCGTTCTGGGTTGGGGATGATTTTATTGTTGACGGCTACCTACTTTTGCGCACCTTTTGGACTTGTTCTTATCGGAAAAGTCATGTGCTGTATAATAGCTACTATCATCACGTACGTATATATACATATGGTTATTTGCTACTAGTTACTAGTACATAACCTTAATGCTACTAAAATGTTTAATCTATTTATTCAAATAAATGCGCTTGACAAATTTAATAAAATCAATGGTAGCTATAGTCAGTGTAATAATAAAATTGCATTTCATTTCTTTTATTTTTATTAACAAAAACTATAGTAACACGTAGATTATTTTTAAATAATTAATATTAAGACTTATATAAACAAAAAAACAAAAAGAAAAATAGTTGTATAAAAGTATAGTTTAAATTAACTAATTTGTAATATTCACTTGAGGTTGTGTATTAAACTTATAAACTATAATGTCAGTTGTATATTAAACTATAATTGGGCTTTATTAATTTGGAGCAATAGTAATTAAAGGCTACAGATTTTTTTCATCATTTCTCCTCAGCCCTACAAACTTACCAAGTTAGATTAAAAGCAAACATACTCTTTTCCTTCTTTTTTTCGGTCGAGGATACTCTTTTCCTTCTTAATAGTAGTTGCATACTCTTTTCCTTCTTAAAAGCAAACGTACTCTTTTCCTTCTTAATAGTAGCTGCTAGTACTCTTTTCCTTCATGACAGTAGCTGTCAGTGTTCCAAAAATCCCTTCTAGGCCCCACCTAGACGCTAGGTAGTCCTCGTCCGTCTAGCCTTTGAACCCGCATAGGCGGTGCCTAGGTGTTAGTCTGGGCTGCCTAAGCGCTAGGCGGTCCCTCTCTGCCTAGAATTTGCCTAGCGTTTTTTAAAACAGTGGTAACTGCTATTGAAAATGGAGTGGGAAATTAGAAAATCACCTACCGGTCTCTTTCTTCATGAAGATACCTACCCTATTAATGATCAAATGCACTTGGGGGGTTTCTAGAAATCACTTGTCCCTTCTCATAACAACATCAGGTTATTGAATTAGGTTTTTGGGAATTATTTCCTCCTTTATATGTGTATGTAAGTGTGTTTTTAGTGATTGTATATACGTATGCTAGGTTTAAAGGTTGGGCCTCAATGGAAGGAGAAGCAACCGACAAACATTTTCGTTAAGCCGGCGGGGGGTGGTGGGCAAAAAGAAGAAGAAGGCGGCGATGAAGAGGATGCAGCGGCGGGGCGGGTGGACATGGAGTAGAGGCTGGAGCTGGAGAACTTAAAGACGTACTTTCACAAGCGGATAAAGGAGGCGGCTGATATGCTCGGGGTGGGCGGTCTGAACAAGCACAACCGAGCATTGGGTATTGGGAGATGGCCCTACTGCAAGCTTAGTAGCCTGCGCGATCTCGAACTCCGCCTCCAAAGGGAGCCGATTTCCTGCCCGAGGAAGTGCCTCATTAGGAGGAGTATAGGCTGCTGCTCGACCACACCCCTGACCTCGGCCTCAGTCGAGCTAAGAAACACAAGCAAAGGTTTTCCAGGAAAAGTGTATCACCAAGAGGCTCAACAATGTGCCCCCCCCCCCCGACCGACCGCCACACTCGTACGTGCTTGTCTCTCTTGACTAATTCTCAAACAGTCCACTCCAATCATCCCGGTCTCTCTTAATTAAGTATTGCCAATCCCGTACGTATGGCTTGGCCTAGGGTTTATATTTTGGAGTTGGATTTTGCTGTGTTTTGGTACCAATTAATTAGTCGATCTAGGTTGGGGATGATTTTAGTATTGATGGCTACCTACTTTTGTGCACCTTTTGGACTTGTTCTTCTAGGGAAGCTCATGTGCTGTGTAATAGCTACTAGCATCAAGTACGTATATGGACGTATGGTTATTTGCTACTACTTACTGGCACATAACCTTAATGTCACTTATATACTTAATCTATTTATTCAAGTAAATGAGGTTGGCAAATTTAATAAACTCAACGGTAGCGACAGTCGGTGTAATAATAAAATTGCATTTCATTTCTTTTTGTGTTGTTAACAAAAACGATAGTATACATGTAGATTATTTTAAAAAAAATTAATATTAAGACTTATATAAACAAAAAAAAAGAACAACAACTGTATAAAAGTATAGATTAAATTAACTAATATGTAGATTTCACTTAAGGTTGTGCATTAAACTATTAAATATAATGTTGTATATTAAACTATAGGGAAATTCATCTTGGTACCCCTGAGGTTTCGACTTTTTTTTTTGGTGTCCTACGAACTTTTTTTTTCCTTTTGGTGCCCCCGAGGTTTACAAAAAGTTCTCACCGTAACCAAAAGTTAACATTTATCACTTTTCCATCCAAAAATAAGAATTTCTGTTAAAAAAAAGCTAAACTAAAATAAAACTTATTTAATCCATTTTTTTAGGCCTATATGAAAACAAAAATTAAGTTAAAACACTTGTGGAAGGCTGGGCGAGCGACAGAAAGGGGCGAAGAACGCTGAACAACGAACCCCAAACCCCCAACACTCCGCCTCAAATCGAACCCCCAATCCCCCTCCTTCTCCCTCCCACAACCGCTCAAATCCCTAGCCACCGTCGTCGCCACCTCACTCTCCTTCTCCTACATCCTCCCGCTCCCCTCCCTCGCCGCCGCCGTCATGCGCGCCGCTAGGGCCGAGATCGCCGCCGTCCTGCGCGCCGCTAGGGACGAGATCGCCGCCGCGCTCAACAAGATGAAGAAGGAGACGACTGAAGAAGTCGAGAAGATCCTCAAGGAAGGACGGAGCAAGGTCGAGGCCGAGCTCGCCGAGGCGCTCAACAACCTCGAGAAGCAGAAGGAGGCCACCATCGTCTCGTTGGACACGCAGATCTCCGCTTGTAATAACCCTCTCTTTCCATAAGGGTAAAAAGGTAATTTCACCTTTTATCAATAATATTAATAATAATTAATAAAATAAAATAGTTTTCTTTTAACTGTAGCAATTACAAAAAGTTGGATGGGAGCCTAGCAACCAATTGAGCTCCAACCCCCTTATTCAAAGTAAACCCCAACCTGTGAAAAATGAAAGACTGAACATTAGTACTAGAGGCATGACTCTGAGCAGTCCGTGTGACCCTAGACAAAAAATTAAGTGCATCACTTCCCAATTCTCCAAAGGTGGAGAAAGCGAAAGCGATGAAACCGTATCCATTATCACCACATTTAGAACCATACTTGTTCTCCTTTCTGGCGACAGCCCTAGCAACAGCAATCCATGATTTCTCCTTCGTTTCTCCGTGAAAATGGATGCGGTCAGTGGCATTGGATTCCTATATTCGAGCACTTCAATACCCCTCAATTAATTGGAGGAATTGATTAGCTAATTAATAGCGGTTTCAAGTAGAAAAGTCAACTTAGAGTTAATGTATTTCGCCCAAAAGTCGTCCAAATTCACTCGGATTTGGGAACGATTTGAAGAAGGAAGGACGTGTGGATAAAGATAAGGATAAGTACGACTTTAATGTGTGATGACTTGGAGATAAGACCGATTTAATTCGATTGGATTGAATCGAATTGAAGTTGGGGTTTTAATTGCGGGTATCGACCGAATCTTCGAGAAATTATGCCAAATTGAGCCTCGAATCGCCAATATAAATTGGGGGTTTATCCATCCTTCAATAGCACACCTTCACACGCTCCAAAATCTCCCATGAATCGTCCGGAACCGCTCCGAATCGAGCCGGAAATCACTGATTTCGTTGCTGTCCCCTGTTTGCGAGAGGCCGAATTCGACGGTCTCGTTCTCCTTCACCCGACAACGAAACTCCGAGCCGTCACCACCATCGTGTTCGCATCGTTCCCTAGTTTTCAGATCTGTCAACGTCGCCGCAAGAATCCATCGGAATCCTCCCAGAAACGTTGCGAAAGTAAGCCACGATACCTCTGTTTTTTCGGGAATGGGTATGCGTTTTAAGTTTATTGGAAGGGAAACCCGACTGGTGGATCGGGCCCGACCCGGCCCGATCGACCTGGGTACTTTTCCGTTTTGGTTATTTAAAAAAAAAAATAATTTATTAAAATTAAATTAACATAAATAATAATGTTTTAAGTAAACTATTATGGAGATTACATAAGCATATATTCTTTTACTTAGATTATGTGAATATAAAATTATATAATTTCTCTATTATAAAAGAAATGAATTTAATTTTATCATTATTATTGTGGTCATAAGACTATATAATTTGAGGAATAATAAGATTTTAGAATGATGATTTTTATTCCTAAGAAAATATTTATAAAGCATGCTTAGAAAATAATGTTAAAATTTATATAGTAACCTAGAAATAAATTGAAAAGTGGGCATGTTAGATTAATGGACATAAGTATAAGATAATTCGAATACATGGATAATATGAGAATAATATTAGTAAAGAGTATATGAATGGTTAAGAATTGAACAAATTGTCTATGGAAATTATATAAGATTTTATTAAGAAACTTATCAATAAAATGTTGGAAGGAAAACTAAAAAAGGGGGTTATTATTAAATTAGAGTAATGAAGGATATGAACTCTAATTTTCCTTTCTTCAAAATAAATTATTAAAGTTTATTTTGAATTATTCCCTTTCCAGTATCGTTCGATTAACGAAGATTCGTGCTATCGTCGTTAACCTTTCCACCGTAGTCAACGTCGTATCCGAGGCAAGTGGTTTGGTTCAGTTTTAGCATGTTTGTTTTTATCCGTTTGTTGGGAACTAATTGTGTGAAATTAAAATGAACTAGGTTGTTGTTTTATTTCCTAGTATTAACGACATTGGTATTCGCGTAGTTGTTCTTATTGTTAGGCTCGCTAGTATAGACTTAGGTTCGATCTATGTTGGCCTTGTACGTGGCCTTGCTTGTTTGTTAGCCTCGTAGTGGCTTTGTTTGTTGTTAGCCTCGTAGTGGCTTGTTATGGACTTAGGTTAGAATTAGGGGTGGAGCCTTCGGTCCTCAGAACGCCTCTCTATAACTGCATTAGGATGGCCCTATACCCTAATGTTGGTCATGACCATGTCGCCTCAACTGTGTGTGAGGGACGTTGCACCTAGCTAGTGCATACTTCAAATCCGCGGAAACCGTTGTTCGAAGTATCTCGACTAGCGTTGATAAAAATTAAAAGTTATTAACGTGAAGTATGAAGTTTTGAAATTAAGTAAGATAAGTGCTAGTGCACGTAATTAATGAACCAGGATGGTTAGTTCAACTTGGAAAATCATTCTTGCTCCCGGCTGATGACGATCCTCTTTCCAATCTGAATTCGCATATGCGGTGAGGTTGATCATGGATCTAATTAGTCGACGGAGGCTTTTCAAAATCTCTGTGTGAATAATAAACGTTCCCAACAAATCGATCAAGCTTCTAAGGAACCATACTCGTGTGGTGTCCTAACCCTTTTCGTTGCATCTCATCGTTTTCCTCGTCCGTGGGAAGTACTTGGGTTACTAGATCATCGACCGGCTTTTATTCGGAGTTCGATGCTAGTAACTGGGTACGACCACAAAAGAACCATTTTCAAAACCCCATTTGCTTAGTCTGTCACAAGACTAACCCGACCACTTTCTTTCCTTTGCATGGTTCGGCTGGTGTCAACCGTATTTCTCGTCACGCCACATCAGATGATCTTATTCTTCGGGTCGAAAGAAGTAAGTTGGAGAAGAGTTGAGCTGCAGTTGGAACTTTTGTAATATAGTTTATAAAGTTAATTTGGTTTTCAATTTGACGGAATCAGAACTAGGATTTTCAATTCCTAGATGATGTATAGGTGCAAGTATAAACGTCTTTATGTAATTTAAGTTTTCTCATCTTCCGTTGTAAAATTTTAAGCTCCATTGAGAGAAGTTTAATAATAAAAAAAAAAGTTTATCCACTATTTTATTTATTTTATTCTTTAATGTTATTAAATTAATTGTTCGGATCAAGCCTAGGGTGGCTTCGGACTTCAAAATCGAGGTCATTGGCGTGTAACATTCCTGGTTTAAAATTGGGGTGTTACACCGCTCTCAGCGAAGAGATCGTCAAGAAGGTCCTCCCTGTCTCGTAGGTAATTCTTCCTCCTCTTCCTGCTCTTCTTCTCTCTCAACATCCATCCATATATCTGTATGTTTGTGTAAATTTTCTTTTCACCACAGAATTGGTGTTTGTAATTGATGATTACAGAGCTATTAATTTGCATTCGATACTTTGAGCTTCGTCTCGTACTGCCTATGGACTGCGTTATTGAATTTGATTTCAAATCGTTTGATTCTTAGAATTTCGATGAATCGATCGGATTCGGAGATACAGAGACGTATTGAGCTCAAATTTGGCAGGATTTAGCTTAGCCTGTTGAGTTATGAACTTATAATTGGATGCAAAGCTCCTAAACTAGTAGATCGGATTCGGCGTTCTTCGTCCCTTTCTGTCGCTCGCCCAGCCCTCCACAAGTGTTTTAAATTTTATTTTATTTTTTATTTTCATTTAGGCAGATAAAAATGGAATAAATAAGTTTTATTTTAGTTTAGCTTTTTTTTTAACAGAAATTCTTAATTTTTGGATGGAAAAGTGATAAATGTTAACTTTTGGTTACGGTGAGAACTTTTTGTAAACCAAAAGGAAAAAAAAAGTTCGTAGGACACCAAAAGGAAAAATCGAAACCTCAGGGGTACCAAGAGGAATTTCCCTAAACTATAATTGTGTTTTATTAACTTGGAGCAATAGTATTTACAAGCTACGGATTTTGTCATCATTTCACCTCAACCCTAAACCCTTACCTCGTTAGATTAAAGACAAACATACATTTTTCCTTCTTGACAGTAGATGCTATTGAAAATGGAGTGGGAAATTGGAAAATCGCCCACCAATCTCTTTTTTCATGAAGATGCCTACCCTATTGATGATCAAATGCACTTGGGGGGTTTTGGAAATCACTTGCCCCTTCTCATCACAATATCAGGTTACTAAATTAGGTTTTTGGGAATCATTTCCTCCTTTATATGTGTATGTACATATATTTTTAGTGATTGTATGTATGTATGCTAGGTCTAAAGGTTGGGCCTCGGTGGAAGAGAAAAGGCCACCGATAGATATCTTTGTTGAGTCGTCTCGGGCGGCGGGGATAAACAAGAAGAAGACGGCGAAGAAGAGGATGTAGCACCGGGTGTACATGGTGTATAGGCTGCAGTTGGAGAACTTAAAGACGTACTTTCACAAGCGGATAAATAAGGCGGCTAAGTAGCTCGGGATGAGCTTAGTAGTCTGTGTGATCTCGTACTCCGCCTCCAAAGGGAAGACGATTGCTGACCTAAGGAGAAGGCTCATCTGGAGGAGTACATGCTGTTGTTCGACCACACCCTTGACCTCGGCCTCAATCGGACTAAGAAACACGGACAAAGGGTTTTCAAGGAAAAGTATATCACGAAGGGGCTCAACAATGTGGCCCCGCCCCCACCACCGACCGCCACACTCGTACTTGCTTATCTCTCTTGATTAATTACGGAACACTCCACTCCAACCATCCTAATCTCTCTTACTTAACTACTTCTAATCACGTACGTATAGCTTGGCTTAGGGTTTCTATTTTGGGACTGGATTTCCCTGTGTTTTGATACCAACTAATTAGTCGTTTTAGGTTGGGGATGATTTTAGTGTTGACGGCTACCTACTTTTACGCACCTTTTGGAATTGTTTTTTTTCTCGGGAAAGTCATGTGCTGTGTAATAGCTACTATCATCACGTACGTATATGTACATATGGTTATTTGCTACTACTTACTAGCACATAACCTTAATGCCACTAACATGTTTAATCTATTTATTCAAGTAAATGCGGTTGGCAAATTTAATAAATTCAACGGTAGCTATAGTCGATGTAATAATAAAATTGCATTTCATTTCTTTGTATTGTTAACAAAAACTATAGTAAACATGTAGATTATTTTTGAAAACTTAATATTAAGACTTATATAAACAAAAATAAAAAGAAGAATAGATGTATAAAAGTATAGATTAAATTAACTAATATGCAGCATTCACTTAAGGTTGTGCGTGAAACTATTAAACTATAATGTTGTATATTAAACTATAATTATGCTTTATTAATTTGGAGCTATAGTCATCACAGGCTACGGATTTTGTCATCATTTCTCCTGAACCCTACACCCTTACCCCGTTAGATTACAGGTAAATATACTCTTGTCCTTCTTGACAGTAGCTGCTATAGAAAATGGTGTGGAAAATTGGAAAATCACCCACCGATCTCTTTCTTTATGAAGATGCCTACCGTATTGATGATCAAATGCACTTGGGGGGTTTCTGGAAATCCCTTATCCCTTCTTATAACATCATCAGGTTACTGAATTAGATTTTTGGGAATCATTTCCTCCTTTATATGTTTATGTACGTCTATTTTTTAGTGATTGTATATATGTATGCTAGGTTTAAAGATTGGGCCTCGGTGGAAGAGGAGAAGGAACTGACAAACATCTTTGTTGAGTCGTCGAGGGTGGCGGGGATCAACAAGAAGAAGGCGGCAAAGAAGAGGATGCAGCGGCGGGTGGACATGTTGAAGAGGTTGCGGTTGGAGAACTTAAAGGCGTGCGTCCACAAGCGGATAAAGGAGGCGGCTGAGTAGCTCAGGATGGGCATGTCCTTACTAAAGAAGCACAATCGGGCACTGGCTATTGGGAGGTGGCCCTCCCTCAAGCTTAGTAGTCTGCGCAATCTCGTACTTCGCCTCTAGAGGGAAGTCGATTGCCAACCAGAGGAGGTGGCTCATCTAGAGGAGTACAGGCTGCTGCTTGACCACACCCTTGACCTCGGCCTCAATCGGGCTAAGAAACACAGACAAAGGGTTTTTAAGGAAAAGTGTATCATGAAGGGGCTCAACAATGTGGCCCCGCCCCCACCACCGACCGCCACACTCGTACTTGCTTGTCTCTCTTGATTAGTTCCAGAACACTCCACTCCAATCATCCCAATCTCTCTTAATTTGCTACTTCTAATCACGTATGTATGGCTTGGGTTAGGGTTTATATTTTTGGACTGGATTTCCCTGTATTTTGATACTAACTAATTAGTCGTTCTAGGTTGGGGATGATTTTAGTGTTGACGGCTACCTACTTTTGCGCACCTTTTGGAATTGTTCTTCTCGGGAAAGTCATGTGCTGTGTAATAGCTACTATCATCACGTACGTATATGTACATATGGTTATTTGCTACTACTTACTAGCACATAACCTTAATGCCACTAACATGTTTAATCTATCTATTCAAGTAAATGCGGTTGACAAATTTAATAAATTCAACAGTAGCTATAGTCGGTGTATTAATAAAATTGCATTTCATTTCTTTGTATTGTTAACAAAAAATAAAGTAAACATTTAGATTATTTTAAAAAAATTAATATTAAGACTTATATAAACAAAAACAAAAAAAGAACAGATGTATAAAAGTATAGATTAAATTAACTAATATGTAGCATTCACTTAAGGTTGTGCGTTAAACTATTAAACTATAATGTTGTATATCAAACTATAGTTGTGCTTTATTAATTTGGAGTTATAGTCATTACAGGCTACGGATTTTGTCATCATTTCTCCTCAACCCTACACCCTTACCCCGTTAGATTAAAGGCAAATATACTTTTTTCTTTCTTGACGGTACTGCCATTAAAAATGGAGTGGGAAATTGGAAAATCGCCCACCGATCTCTTTCTTTATAAAGATGCGTACCCTATTGATGATCAAATGCACTTGGGGGGTTTTTGGAAATTGCTTGTCCCTTCTCATAATAACATCAGGTTACTGAATTTGATTTTTGGGAATCATTTCCTCCTTTATATGTATATGTAAGGGTTATTTTAGTGATTGTATATATGTATGTTAGCTTGGAAGGTCGGGCCTTAGTGGAAGAGGAGAAGCCACTGACAAACATCTTTGTTGAGTCGTCGAGGGTGGCGGGGAAGAAGAAGAAGAAGAAGGCGAAGAAGAGGATGCAGTTGCGGGGGCGGGTGGACATGTTGCAAAGGTTGCGGTTGGAGAATTTAAAGGTGTACTTCCGCAAATGGATAAAGGAGGCGGTTGAGCAGCTTGGGGTAGGCGTGTCCTTTTTGAAGAAGCACAACTGGGCACTTGGTATCGGGAGGTGGCCCTCCCGCAAGATTAGTAGTCAGCGCGACCTTGTAATCCACCTCCAAAGGGAAGCCGATTGCCTCCCCGAGGAGGTGGCTCATCTAGAGGAACAGTACAAGCTGCTGCTCGACCACACCCTGAGCTTGGCCTCAGTCCGGCTAAGAAACACAAACAAAGGTTTTTCAAGGAAAAGTGTACGTGCTTGTCTCTCTTGATTAATTCTGGAACACTCCACTCCAATCACCCCGGTCTCTCTTAATTAACTACTGTTAATCACGTACGTATGGCTTGACTTAGGGTTTATATTTTGGGGCTGGGTTTCCCTGTGTTTTGGTACCAACTAATTAGTCGATCTTGTTTGGGGATGATTTTAGTGTTGACGGCTACCTACTTTTGCGCACGTTTTGGACTTGTTCTTTTAGGGAAACTCATGTGTTGTGTAATAGCTACTATCATCACGTACGTATATGTACATATGCTTATTTTCTACTAGTTTTACTTTGCATTCTTCTTATTACCTATCCATCCATCAGAGTTGGTTGTGTTGTTCCATTTGTTTTCGAGGCAATTTTATGTTTTGAGATGCATCTATTTCGATCGGAGGCATTTTTTGTTTTGAGATGCACCTGTTTGATCCACCACAAAATGATTCATTATCCCTATCTATCAAATTTACCACGAATTATTAATATCCATCTGAGAATTAGTGGATTTCTCAAATGCTAATTAGCTTTAATTTGGGTTTTCAAGTACCTATTAAGTAGTGTGATCTTTGACTTTGCTAGATGTGATTATATATATATGCACATCCCTTTGCCTGTTTGTGTAGACTCCGGATTTGCTTCTTGGAAGTAACCACAAGCCAAGTCAATCGCTCACTATTGGTCGCTAGATAGTCGCTAGACAATCGCCAGACAATCTCCAAAGAAGTTGAAGAGATGGCTTCAAGGCCAGACCTTGTTGGTTGTAAAGAAACATCAGAGATTGTAGCGGCCTCGACGCCATATCTAGCTAATACAACCCTCGAAGCATCTTGCTTGGGGAGCAAGCCAATGGAGTCGTTCACTTGACCGGCATCAGAAAGCTTCTAGAGAAGTCGAAGAGATGGCTATAAGCTAGGCTAGACCTTGGTGGTTGCAGAGAAACATCAGGGGTTATAACGGCCTCGACACCAAATCTAGCTATGACACCCCTCAAGTCACCTTGTTTTAGGAAGCAAGCCATGCCAATCGCTTGTGTTGGTCGCTAGATAGAAGTTAGACAACCGCTAGACAGTCTTCAAAGAAGTTAAAAGAGATGGCTTCAAGGTCAGAGCTTGATGGTTGCGAGGAGATATCATGGAGTGTATCGGCCTTGACGCCAAATCTTGGAGAAATACAACATGAAGTTGAACCCGCAGTAGTGCACATTTGGGGTGTAATCCGATTATTTTTGGACTCGGCACAACACAGTAGGCCCAGACTAGAGAAAAGGCCCATGAAGGATCGATTATAATTGAAACTGGATAGAGATCGATTCTCTAGATTTGGCCGTATATAGAGTTCTAGATTTGATAGAATTATTTGGAAGATAGAAATATTGTACCTCATGAATATTATAAATACACGAGACTTGTAACCCTAAAGGGGAGGGTCATACGATACTAGAGATTTCCCATCACTCTCTATAAAAATTCCGTTTTACTCTGATACATGCCTTGTAACGCAAAAATCTTATAGAGAAATAAAGCTCTCATCTTACTCTTCATCAAAGTTCGAGCCCTAGTTTTAGGATTGTTCAAATCGAATCATCGTTGATAATGACCCTATCTTGGTTAGAAATCATTGTGAGAGAATAATTTTTAGCTAAAACTGATGCTTTAATAATTCTATTAAGTAAGAATGAAAACATTTTTCTCTGAGTTTGTTTCTCTCTTCTTGCTCTCTGTGAGATTCTGGTGGGCCGAATGAATTGGATGACATGTCGGGGTAAATTCAATCATTTCGGATATAAGGTCGGGATCCACCTTTCTACCCAAAAGCTTAAGCTAATAGGCAGGGGTTTTACCATTCCTTTTATACTAGTGGGTTTCTCTACTATTTTTCCGATGTGGGAATACACATTTCATCCCAACATGTTCCCTCAAGTGGTAACTAGCCTGTCCTGGTTAGCACTTGAAAGACAGGTCTATCATCTCATTTTCTTTATAGCATAGAGAACGCGCGGTGGCATCTCAATCACTTTTAGCCAACTCGAACGCGCTGTGGCATCTCTATCTCCTTTAGCCAACTCTAACCCAAAGACCGGGCGGGTAGTTCATAATGCTAAACCCACGCCCAAATAGTCGGGAAGAAATGGACCCGGGCCGGACCTGAGCTCTGATACCATGTGAGATTTCGGTGAGCCGAGAGAATTGTGTGACATATTATGATGAATTTAACCATTTCATATATAATATCGTAATCTACCCTTATACCCAAAAACTTAAGCCAATAGATATAAACTATACCATTCCTTATATACCACTGGGTATCTCTATTGTTTTTCCGATATAGGAATAGACATCTCATCCTAACACTTTCCAAAATCTAAGAATGATGGCAAACTATCCACTTTACAAACACACCTAGAAATCTAGAACCACTATTTTCAAGATTCAAACTAAAAGCAATGAATAATCCAACATAAGGTTGGATCTGGGATCTCGATCGATCGTAATGCTCAATTCATGTGAATGTATCCAAATGTGACGAAAGTGTCCACTTGACAATGTTTTTTTTTCTTTTCGTTTTGTTTTGGGGTCATGTCCACTCTTTTTTATAATTTTTTTTTTTTTGAGAGCCGTGTCCACTTGACGATGCTAGCGTACGTAATATGAAAGGGAGTCAAGGATGTTGGAAAAAGAGAGCGGTAGTAACAGCACATGGAACCTCGAGCCAGCCAGTATCTCCATTATTAATCGAAACTAGTCAAACTCCAGCCTCTGCCGTGCATTCCACAACTAAAATAAAAATAAAAAATACTCCCTCCGTTTCAATAATAGTGTCGTTTTAGACTTGTACACATTTATTAAGGAATTTATTTTTAGTCTAATTTACCCCTAGTTAATCATAATAAGGTAGCATAGGTATTGAGAAGGAAGGTGAAATGATGCATGGGTATTACAATCAACCCAACGGGAAAGTGGGACATACAAGGGTAGTATAGGAAAAAAGTGGGATAAAATGCTAAAAAAACATGTTTTATGAAAAATTCAAAGTGGGCTAAAACGACATCTTTATTAAAACTGAGGGAGTATAATAAAAAAGAAAGAGAAGTCTGCTATGATTGGCCCCACGGACGGCCAAGATTGGTCAGCTAGTTTCGTCAACGACAAAGCTCCTTCCCCCACCACCCACAACGCCGTGTGCGCATTACGCACCCCCAATTGGACCTCCACTCTAGATCCGCTGCGTGTCATACACGTGTCGTGTTTTACAATCCCCCACCCACTCTCACAACCACGCACCCGCAACTGACAGTTACATTCGTATTTTTTTTTTTCTAATTCATTCCTTGGGTTTACCCTATTGTACTTGAGTCGGTAACATTACCCAGCACGTGGAGGCCACTCTCTTTCTGTCACCTGTTAACGCCGCGTGCGTTGTACTTTCTACCCTAACCACGTGACCCTCTGGACTCTGCGCTTCTTTTACTTTGAACTTCGTTGACTACCTGTAGTCCTTCCCCGTCGCACCTATTCTTACCCCCCCCTATGACATAGTTTTCCCACACAGCGCCATCCTATTGGCTGTTGGGCCGTCAATCAAGTCAATTCACCGCTTCCCTCTAAGTCCTAATGGGCTGCCACAAAGCAAACCCTCAAGTGGTAAAAGCAAACCCTCTCTTCTCCTGAATGGTTTTTCCGATTTTCTCTCTCCTCACCTTTCATGGCCACCAGTCTCTCCTCCTCTCCGTATCCTCCATCCTACGTCTCTGCATCTCAGGGTTGACCTGGTCACCGCCGGTATGACTTATGCTTTTACTCTCTCTCTCTCTCTCTCGCCTGCGATTGATATCGGTTCACCGCTTGGGGCGATTTTGACTGGCTTTGTTCATTTCTACAGATCTAGCTAGGGTTTGCTGTATGCTGTTGTAAAAATTCGTTGTTGTCTGTATATTATTCTGAGTTCTGATGAAGAGGTTGAGATCCTACGGGGAAGATTTGGGCTCCGCGTCCGGGGATAAGGAGATTGAGCGGCCGTTGTCGGCGGTGTCCTCGTCCTCGTCGTCTCATCACCGGAGATGGAGGTTTCCCGACAACGGCCGTCCTCGACCAGGAGCACCGGACGATGATCGCGACCGGGAAATGTTCAGGGGCGGCGTGCGGAAGCGAATCGATCACGATTTCGATGGTTTTGATGATCGTGAGGGTCCCAGGGGGTTCAGGAAGAGGGCTGAGCACGATTTTGAGGACGGCTCTGAAGATCGGGAGGCTTGGAGGGGTCTACGAAAGCGGATTGACCACGATTTAGACGGTTTTGATGACCGAGAAGGCGGGAGAGGCGTGAGAAAGAGAGTAGACCATGATCTGCCTGATAGTTTCGACGACAGAGAGGGTTCAAGGGGTGTGAGGAAGCGGTTGGAGCATGATACTGATGGTTTTGACAGGAGAAAAGCTTTCGATCGGTATAGAGATCGAGATGGGATGCACCGGGGCGGTCATGTTTCGCCCCTGGTGTCTCCTAGGGGTGGTGGTTATGTCTCTGGTGAAAGGGGGAGAGAGAGGGATAGGTACAGAGATAGGGAGAGGGACAGGATCCATCGGTCTGAGAGCTTTTGTGTGTCCAGAGGGGATTTCTTCCCTAAAGGCTTCAGGTCAGAGAGGGATTGGTCTAATAAGAGAGAAGGCAGTGTCCCGTCATGGAGGAGATTTGGCAGCAGAAGCAAGAGGGAGGTTGATGAAGACTCGAAAGCTTTTGGCAGTGACAGGGCTGCCATTAGCAGCAAGAATGGTGGACTTGTTGATGGTGGCAGCAGCAGTAGGGATAGTTTCAGGTCGCCACACAGATCGAAGGATGTCAAATCACCGACTTGGTCCAAAGATTCAAAGGATTCTGCCGAGCCTCTAAAAGATGTCAAGAAAAGTGAAAGCACAGTGGTTGAGAGTGTAAGGAGTGGCAGTGGATGTGAGATTGAAGAAGGTGAGCTTCAACCAGATTCCCTCAAGGACTCTCATTCCCCCTCTGTCTCTGCCAAAGAGCAAGTGAAACGTGTTGCAGCTATTGAAAATGTCACACAAATAGAAGCTCAAGTAGAAAGCAACACAGAAAAGAAGCAGAATGAGTCTGAATCTGTTCTGAGTAGTGAGTCTAGTAGGCATGATTCAGCTGGTGATGTGAGATTATTAAACAAAGAGAAGGTTAAAAATGCTGATGAGCCAGATATCACTGAGAAAGAGCAGCCTATACAGCTAGAGGCTGCAGCAGCTCAACTTACACCTGTGCAAGGGCAGCTGAGTAGGAGTGAAAGCACCTGTACAAATAAAGCTTGTCAGAATGAAGAAATAAAATATGATGATGCTGTCAACAATGGGGCGATGTCTGCAGCTTTTGATAGTCCGAAGGATGATCATCCTGAGTGTTCAGTCCCTGGCAATGTTGAGCTTGATTGTCATGCTAAGGTGGAGGTTAATGATACTAGAGTAACAGGTCAAATAGGAGAAGGGAAAGTCCGTGATGGTATAGATTCTGAAGGTTGTGATGTTAGTAGTAGTAGGCATACAGTTTCTGAAGGTTCAAAAGATGATCATTCTCAGAGTTCAGTCCCTGCCAATGATGGGTTTGACTACTCGCCTAAAGTGGAAGCTATTGATAATACCTTAAAATGTCCAATAGTAGAAGAGAAAGTGGAAAGTGCTTTAAATCTCGAAGTTGTTGCAGAAGAGGTAACTGTGCCTCAAGTATCGAGAGAGATTGCTATTGTGCCTCAAGTGACCAAAGATGTTGATATTATGCCTCAATTAACCAGAGATGTTGTCATGCCTCAAGTAACCAGAGATGCTAATACCATGCCTCAGGCTACCAGAGTGGCTGATACCATGCCTCAAGTTACCAGAGATGTTGATACCATGCCTCAAGTAGCCAGAGATGCTGATATCATCCCCCAAGTATCCAAAGATGTTGATATGATGCCTCGGGTAACCAAAGATGTTGATATGATGCCTCAGGTAACCAAAGATGTTGATATGATGCCTCAGGTAACCAAAGATGTTGATGTCATGCCTCAAGTAAGCAAAGACATCACTGAAGACCATGATCATGAGCATCAATTGTATTTGCATATTGGAAAGGACAAAGGAAAAGGCGTTGCTGTTTGCTCAAGTGATGAGATTGAGTTTGCTGGGAAAGGTTCTTTGATGGAGCAGAGCTTCATTGCTTTTGGAGATGTATCTTCTGAAGGCCCTAGCATGAGGGGTTTTGAGTTGTTTTCTTGCACTGCTGGTGTGAAAGCTGAGAAAAGAACCAAAACTAGCCTTGCTAAAGCAGAAAATGGAAAGATGAATCTAGAGCCCCTTGAGCTGTCCCTTGCCTTGCCTAACGTGTCTGCTCCTGCTCCTTCCCACAGTATTGCTCCACCCCCAAATTCCCCGCCACATGCAAGGAGTATCCAATCACGGGCCACCACGCTTCTTACTGGCTCTGATGGTTTTACAACATCAATGTCTTTTTCAGGTTCTTATCTATCCGTAATTCCAACTTTTATTGTACATATAATTCTTTTGATTGGTTCTGATGCTTTACTATATTAATACCTTTTTCAGGTTCTCAATTCATGCACAATCCCAGCTGCTCCCTTACGCATAATTCTGTTGACTATGATTGTGAGCAATCTGTCAAGAGTCGCCCATTATTTCAGGGTGTTGATTGGCAGGCACTTTCCATGAATGATTCTTTGCCTAAAGAACTTCTTAAGTATCAAAGGACATCATCAAACATTGATGGGTCTCTTCGTTTGTCAAATTCTTCCATGGGCAATTGCAGTAGCCAGCCAGTGCGCGGGAGTTCTACTGCGCTGGATAGGTCAGGGAGTTTACAGAGACAGCTTTCTGAGATAAAGATGAGAAACCAGGATGATGTTGCCTCTATCACACCAGCACACAGTTCTGGCTCTCAAGGCGCTTTGTTGGACCGTGTGAAGGGAAATAGATCAGCATCGGGGGAAGGTAGTGGAAGCAGGCTTTTCAGAAGTGCAAGTGATAGGCATATGAAACCAGTAGCTAGTGCTACACAAGGGTCCAATTTCATCAACGGCATTTTGGGACTTCTTGTGTCTGAACCAGTTCAAACAACGGCTTGGAAGTTTTCTGAAATGACAGATGAGAGTATCAGAAGTTTGAAGGATGCAATCCAAGAAATAGTACTGAAGGAGGATCATCAGCAGCAGCTCTTCTCGCTACGGGGGCTTTTAAACAATAGGTCTGATCTAAAGCTAGAGACTCTGCTGAAGTGTCACCGTGCTCAGCTGGAAATCTTAGTGGCCATAAAAACAGGTGTTGCATTTTACCTTTGGCGAGGAGAAAATATTTCTTCACTTAATCTGGCCGAGATTTTTCTGAACCTGAAGTGCAGGAATCCTAACTGTGGAAGTCCGTTGCCTGTTGATGACTGTGAATGTAAATTTTGCTCAAAGAAAAGTGGTTTCTGTAGCATGTGCATGTGTCTTGTGTGCTCCAAGTTTGACACAGCATCCAACACATGTGGTTGGGTCGGATGTGATTTTTGCTTCCATTGGTGCCATACTGACTGTGGTCTACAAAAAGCCTACATTAGGAATGGCCAAAGTGTTAGCTCAACTCAGGGAACTTCTGAGATGCAATTCTACTGTATGGCATGTGAGCATCCATCGGAGATGTATGGCTTTGTAACTGATGTTTTTAAAAGTTGTGCAGCAGAATGGAAAGCTGAAAACATGCTTAAGGAACTTGAGTGTGTGAAGAGGATATTCACTGCCAGTAATGATCCGCGAGGAAAGCTTTTGCATGGCATTGCCAGTCAGCTCGTAATACAGCTGAAAGCTGGGAGCAACCTGCAGGAAATCTACAGTCAAATTATGGGTTTCTTCAAAAGTAAGCTTACTTTTGCATTCAATAAAGTGCTTTAACCCTCTTTTCAGTGTCCAATTCAAAGGTGCATGAAGAGTCACCTTAATAGGCCTGATGACTTTGTGCTCTTATTTTTGTCTCGTGTATAAAGGCATTCAGCGTGATGGGTTAAATCCCTTAGCCATGTAATTTGCATGTCCCAAATGACTCCTGCAAACCATGTTTCAAGTTATACCTTCATGCTAACATATTTTTTGTCTTCTCAGACTGTGATTCCAAGTTGGGCAATGCTTCTGCATCTTCTGGACGTGATCTCCAAGCACTTGTGCAAAACAAAGGAACAACCCGAAGTTGTGAGATGGGCACTTCAAGTGAAAACCCAATTTGGTTCAAAACCGTACCTTCTAAAGATTCCGCACAGCCAGAAAATAATATTGGACCCATAATTCCCAGCACAGAGGGGAGCTCAGCTGGTGATACCAGGAGATCCATTTGGGATTCTGACGAGATGCAAAGGATGATGATGTCATCTGATGGTAAGAGAAAACCAACGCCTGCAACTGCACCCAGACCTGTGATGGACGAGCTAGAGAGCCTTGTGAAGATCAAGCAGGCAGAGTCTAAAATGTTTCAGTCTCGTGCTGATTACGCTCGTAGAGAATCCGATCGTCTGAAGCGCATTGCAATCAATAAGAGCGAGAAGATTGATGAAGAGTACACCGCTAAGGTGGCCAAGCTCCAGCTGGGGCGGGTGGAGGAGACGAGGAGGAAGAAGATGGAGGAATTGCAAGGTCTGGAGAGAAGTCACCAGGAGTATGTGAATATGAAGACGAGGATGCAGGAGGATATTAAGGAGTTGTTGCTGAGAATGGAAGATGCCAAAAAGAATGTGGTTAATGGTGGGTAATGATGGTGGGGAAAAAGACATGGCTGATGCTTTTTTAGCTTAGTGTTTTAACCAATACCAAAATTTGTGTAGATGAGATTTGAATGTAGAGGCCGAGGCCACTTTGTAAAGCCTGCTCTCTGTTTCCATCTCTCCTGATCATTGTATTGTATGTTATGATATGTAATGCAGTTGCAATAGGAAGTGCAGTATAGTTGCAAAAGCTGCTTAGTCTGTTCTTAGGTTGCTAACTTTAAAAGGCAATATTCTAAGAAGGTAAAAATTCCATTTCTTCTATATGTGATTTTAATCTTATCTATTGGGTTTTGACGTGCAGAGCAGAACTGTAAAGCTGGAAACACCTCTACCTAGTCAAGCATCGGATTATCGTTCTTTCGGTAAAAAAAAAAAAAGTTAAGCAAGTGTTTCGGTAAACACCTCTCCGTTGACCATTCTAGCCATTCTATGTGCTTGTTGCTTCTCAATTATCACGTGCTTCTCTTTGTTTAAGCTCATGTATTGCTCTTGTTTTAGGCAACCATTTTGAGAGTAAAAGTCACTCTAGCTATTAGACATTCCATACTTTAGAGAGATTTCTGATTTCTCGTCTCCGTTCGTGTTTGTCCGTGTAAGTTCCTGAAGCTAGGACTGATCGACCGATCCCTTAGACTAGGTTGGGTGCATTTATCCCAGGTGTTAGCTAGGTTGATCTTGTTCAGTTTAAGAGCTGCATTGCTCCTCTTATGATGGTTAGGATGAACTTCGTTTTCTCTTTCGTATTTTGTGTAACACGTACATTTAGCAAAACCAGGACGTCTTCCATTAACAAATCCATCTAAACGGTATTACATTTTTTGCGTAACACGAATAGTCACCAACAACAATTTATTCCATATAGTACTCGATCGATCAGGCAAGATTGGTATAAATGTGAGCCAATTGAAGCTCCTCTAAATGTTAACAAACTTCTTTTCCTTGAAGCTCTCAACAGTCTCAAGGAGGCCTATCTTAACAGGAATGTAATCGATTCCCAAGGATTTCACTTTCTCCTTGGAAACCTGGAAGGTTGGCATGAAAGGCTCATCATCAGCACACCTAAGTACACACACCCAGATTAAATATATGGTGTTTAGAACGATGAAATATATTAATGTGGAATAAATGATTTTAGAGAATGAATTGAAGGAAACCTTACTTATCAGGGAATTGAAGAGTGGGATAAAGGTCCTTCAACATGTCAACAATTTGGGAAAAATGAGCAACGCTTTCAACCAAGATGTACCTCCCACTCGCAGACTCCACCTCAAATGCTCGAATGTGAGCCTCTACCACATCTTTCACGTGCACCCACCCATGGCTATAGTTCTTATAAGTTTTTGACCCTGCATCCATCCATCATATGTACATGATCGATAAAACTACGTGTTTCACTAGCGGGCTAGAAGAATGAGAAAAGCAAGAATCGATAAGCACCGTTGATCAAGTCTAAGATGAGGGAAGAGCTAGAGTTCAATGTGGGCTGCAGGAGAGGGCCGACGACCACCCCGGGGTTGATGCACACCAAATGGATTCCGTTTTCGCGTGCAAATCGCCATGCCGATTCCTCCGCCAGTGTCTTTGAGAGCCCGTACCATGACTGCACTAATTATTATTGTATATGTACATGCCAGGTTACTAATTAAGTTTTCCATCGAAGTAATTTGATGAACAATAATGTCGTTGTTCATTATTGATATATGAATGAAATTTCCGTTCATCAATAATATCATACACCATCGTATTTGTGGGGCTTCAACTTGATCGAGTTGAAGGAGCCAGGGACCGCCTTCATTAATTTCTTATATATATTTACAAAAAGACATAACTCCAAAACGCACGTTAAACGCAAGAAACCATCCACGTTTCACGTCTGTACTCAGATCGATTTCCTACCGACTCAATTAAACATATAAATATGTATAGTCAGTATGTTACTAATGAGATTTGTTTATTATCAATGATTCTCTTATAAATGCACTTTCTATTGACAGCAATAATGCATCCAGAGATGATCAATCAATCAATCATGATTTCCACCATACCAATAATTGAAAACTTATACGGAGTAATATATACAGTAGTTTATAAACATAGGGCTCTAGATTCTATATTTAGATTCGCATTTAAGCAAATGCACGGCTCCAAGACTCCAAGTTTAAGCTATAATAGAAATTGCACCACAGTGCATGCAAATTGCAAAGGTTTGACCAAAAAAACAATGCATGAAAAGTTAAACAAATAGTGATATACATAGCTAGAACTGAATGTGACAGCGAGGCAACAGATAAAATAAGAACTAGGTTGTTGCCTTGTTGGTGTAGTTAATTTTGTAGGAGCATTACATACCTTTCTGGTTCGACAAGATTGGGGATCAGAAAACCAGGTCTCGTCAACGGTGACTTGAGGATTTCTGGGCTTGTCACTTGTTGTGACGGCCGAAATGGAGGAAGTCAGAACCACCCTCTTTACGGACGGCGATTTGGCACACGACCCCAGCACATTCAGCGTTCCTTTGACCGCTGGATCCAGCAGATCTCTCTGCAAAACCAATAGACAACAAGAGGGGTACTCCATATATTTATATGTATTAAAGCTATTAAGTCTCAACTTTAGATATCAGATGGATTTACCCGGCCTCCACAAGTAGCAAGTAGCTATATGGATGGATGGAAGGATGGATGTACCTGGGGATGTTGAGAAACCATGAAACACGGGGACGCGGTGTGAAAAACAGCGTCACAGCCGTCAATGGCGGAGTCGAAAGAGCCGTCGTTAAGAAGGTCGGCTTCGAACAAATGGAGGCGGTCTTTGGCTCCTTGTAGTCGGAGCAAGTGCTCTGTCTTCTTGGGATCACCTTCGGTCGGCCGTATGTATGTATGCAACAAGGTACATTGATAATCAATTAGCCATAATAACAAACTAATTACATCAATAATGTCAATAAGATTTAATGAAAGATACGTACGGAGGCTGCGGACGGAGGCCCTGACGGTGTAACGGCGTGTGAGCAGCTCCTTGACGAGCCAAGAGGCGATGTAGCCTGAAGCTCCGGTCACGCAAACCAACTTCCCCTCACCGGCGCCGTTAATGCCTTCCATCTGGTTGCTTTTCTTTGCCTCGTGGCTAGCTAGCTGTAGCCTATAGAAATGGCCCTCTCAGATCGATCCACTGATTTTGTGTTGAGCCCCCCGCACTTACAAGATTGCACCCACCGCTTCACCACATACATAAACAACGACCAAAAGTTGGCAATTGCAAGTTGCCATAGAAATTAATTGGGCCATTATGGGCCACATTGTAGAAACGTCTTCGCCTGCAGCACAATTAAAGGAAGTCCAGCCCAATAAATGTGTTTCATCAACCAAGTAGGATGTTAATCATCATCATAACTATATATTACAACGGACGTTAAAAATACTATTTAGAACGACATGTATCACCTTCTTATTTGACCGCATTATCCATTTTTATTAGTTGGTTAAAATTTCATTATTGACCCCACATTAGAAATGCTTTTATCTACCGATTTCCATTTTAATTTTTTTAAAAAATTGGACTTTAAATTTTATGCACAATTTTTCTAAAAATCTTCTTATCTACAAATTTTCATTTTAAAAGTTATATACTTTGTTGAATTAACAGAATATATTATAATAGGAACAATATATCTTTTAAATAAATCTCATAAGAATCAAATTAAATTAAATAATATAACATAAGATTTTATATCAAATTATTCTTTTGAATAACATTATATAAAATTTAGAATAAGTTTTTAAATACATCAAAAGTGTGCCTTCAAGATACGGAGACTGATACTAGTTTCTTATGAAGTGAGCGTGCTGCTCCCTTCTGTTAATCTATATCTATTATTCGTCTTTAAGTCACACGTGTCACTTTTTTTAGGGGTAAAATGAAGCATCATCTCAGCCGTCCAATGATAGGAACATGCGGCCCATACCTCGCGTTGGAACTAAGGGAAGCGGTGGTAATTTGATAAATAATGCTTCCTCCGTCCCAAAATGTTTGTCCCTTTTCCTTCACAAATTACAAAGGAAAAGGGACAAGCATTTTGGGACTGAGGGATTAGAAGTTTCTGATAATGCACTGTTATGTGAACAAGTGCATATATTGCTAAGTTAAAAAAAAATATTAGTAAGTTGAAAAATTGCACCATGAAAGAGTAAAAGTGCAAGTAGAAATTGAGTGTTCTTCCATACAATAAGCAATGGTGCAAAAAGTACATTGTTAGGTTGAAATAGTTTACTCGTACTTTTTCGAAGCAGTAAAAATACAAGCAGAATTTAAGTTCCCGCTTATGTGAAGGTAAAAGTTTATCTAGAATCCCTAGTCATGGTAGAGTGCATTGTTAGGTTGAAAAAGTACATTATGAAGTTGAAAAGTGCACTTAGAATCTTTAAATGTGGTACAACAAAAGTTCAAGTGATAAAATGCAGTTTTTCAACTTAATAGTGCACTTTTTCACCTAAGAGTAAAAGTGTCACATTCTAGTCTCTATTATCTATGCTAAGTGTCACATATATTCTTATACATGTGGCCGTTCATTTTATAAAAAGTACTCCGGAGTAATACTTTACATACATGGTTATAATACTTTATAGACATATAATTCCTAAACCATGTATACAAAATTATATTATATAATATATATTTGTCCATAGGTATATAATTCCTATAACCATGTATACAAGTGTTATGATCATGTATATCTTGTATTATGAACGTGTATAATATTTGTCTATTCATTGTTCCCTGTATATATATACACGCAGTCTATTACGATCGAGTGCAAACCGTAGCTAAATACTAGTATTGCTTTTAAGCTTTTTTAGGAAAGAAATCTACATAAGATATAATTATTTGTATTGATATATCTTAAAATAACGATAAGATAATGTATCTTAAAGTAAATCTTACAACAATTTGATTCATGACCTAGTCTATATATAGAGAAATAAAGCCCGTTAGTACTTTTCGTCCATCATTCTAAAGCTACTAGAAAAGCTTGGACGGACAATTTCTTTCACCGTATTTTTCTGGAAGGTGAAAATTATAATCTTCGTCATAGCAGAATTTTAATTTTAATTAATAAATTATGTAAGTATTTTGTATTGAATTGTCCAAAAAATAATAGATAAAATAAATATAAAATATAAAATTATTTGATTTGACTTTATTAATTTCTTATGAGAATTATTTTGATAATATGGCTTTTCTATTACAATTAAGTTTTTAGCCGAATGAACATGTGTAGGGATTACTCTTTATAACTTTATAGACATTTTGGAGGAAATTTAAATCGAAAGCATACGGTTAGCTCTTTAGGTTTTACATTCTCGCTCAAAAAAAAAAATTGATAAGGCTTTGCATTCAAGTTACAATACTATAACATGATATATGTATGTAAAAAATAAGACATAGTAGCATGCATTCATAACCAATTACAAATAAAAAAGCAAAACAAAAAAAATATAAAAACATGCATTTATTTAACAAGGAAAAGAAAAATAAGAGTTGTAGAGATAGATAATTCACCCAATACAAAAAAAATAAAAACAATTAAAGAAAAATCATTAATGTGACAAGAGGGAGAGAATTTTAAGTGTTGTATAGATTTCTTCCTATATTCATACAAGTTCCTTTTATTTTTCGATCAGTTCATACTAGTTCCTTGTTCCACAAGTAAGCGATAGAGAATGCTAGAGACATGGATGATCAATCGATATCGATCCACTATGGGTGCCGAAGAAATAGGCAGCTACAAGAAACACGGTCGGGACGAGGTTTCCGGGTGGTCATACGATCTGACAGTGACGGTGATTCCATTCAGTATGTTGCCATTCCGCGAATACGGTTCCTTTGATTCGCTCGTGGTGGAACCCTCGGATGAGATCAACTACGAGGCGGAGTCGTCGTCGTGCACCATCCGTCGCGAGTTCGTGCTTGTCGGCGGAGTCAACGAATCCCACCGCGAGCGCCTGGCCTGCATCTTCGGGCGACGTGGAGTTCCGATGGCCGTCTGCAACGACGCCCTCGCCCTCATCATGGACGGTACACGTGACTACGGGTGCGAAGTAATCAAGGAGCCGATCCGAGCGGAAGTTCGAGTGGAGATGTACGTTCCGGAAGAGGAGATTTGGGCGCCCGTCGACACGTATTCCATGTTAATCGATGAGGATCGGACGGCTGCTGTTGAGGATGATATATCGTGGGGAGAATGTGATCGTGATTCGTGAAGGTTCTAGGAGGTCGGAGGCCGATGGAGACGTGTGGAGAAACTTATATAATTAGGGTTCGATCAATATATATTAGGCTAGACTAGTTTGATTCTATATGCTTTCGTGGATGCTTCACCAAAACCTCGAGTGTTTAATGATTGCATATGATTTTTTTCTGACCTTTTTTTTGATAAGGACTGATTTATATCAAAATGTTTGTCCAGGGGTCACTTAATTAATATTGTGTAGAATTGTGGGATCCTCCTTGTAAATAATGTACCTTTTTGTTGTTTTCTCGGTCCCTGAGCATGTGTGTATATTAGCCATGCTTCTTCTGTAATGGAATTCAGCAATTCAGAAATACAAAACCAAAACTCCAAAAACTCTCTCTTGCTATTTTGTCTTCTTATGCAAAGTTCCAAAAACCCTAAACTCACAAAACTAATATGGTATCAGAGCTGCCGTTCACACCCCAATCCAAACCATGAGTGAAGCTTGAGCAACCACAAAACAGAAATCAAAGTGAAACCATGGATAACTCTAATCCTGTCACAAATGGAGCTGCTGCACAAGCCATTCATGGAGATTTAGCAGGTTTTGACTCCAACAACATTTATTATTTGCACCATCCGGATCATCCGAGCTACTCCTTGGCAACACAAAAGCTGAATATCAGAAACAATTACCAAGCTAGCCAACAAAGTCAACCCAATCAAAGCTTCAATGAGGAAAGCAAACCCAATATAGTGGCAGGTATGAGCTCTTGCTTCTCTGTTCATAGTGATTTTCACATATGGGTTATTGACAGTGGAGTCACACATCACATAACCCCTCATTTATCCCTGTTTAAATCCTACCAATCTGTCACAACACCACAGTACATTACTTTGCCTGATAATAGCAAAGCTGAGATAATGAACATAGGGTCAGTGGTTCTTCAATCTAACATAGTCCTGAATCATGTGCTTCATGTCCCAAACTTCACCTTTAACCTTCTCTCAGTTGCAAAACTCTCGGCTGACCTAAACACTAATCTCATCTTTACCCCCTCTAAATGTCTTATTCAAGGCCCTTCTCATAGCACATCTCTGGTTCTTGGAGAAGTCTCTAAGGGTCTGTACGTTGCCAGAAATGCTTCTCTCATCACCAATTTCTGTTCTCCTTTTGTGTCTCATGTTATTCCCAAAGCTGTAAACAAACCAGTCTCAGTTTCTTGTCAAATTTTGAAACTATGTCACACTAGAATGGGACATATCCCATATCACCAATTGGCTAACTTCCCTTTTTTGAGACATTTGTTGAAGGGTGTATCCCTTTCACGTGATATGGAGAGATGCCAAATTTGTCCTATGGCTAGACAACAAAGATTGTCGTTTCCCATTAGCTTGATCAAAACTACTTATGCCTTTCAAGTGATCCATGTAGACATATGGGGGCCTTATCATGAATGCACCTACAATGGTTTCAAATACTTTCTTACGGTGGTTGATGATTTCACACGAACTACTTGGACACACCTTATGTCTAACAAAAGCAATACACTCACCATTCTTAAGGCCTTCATTACTTTTGCTGAAACCCAATTTTCCAGAACAGTTCAAGTGATTCGTAGTGACAATGGATCTGAGTTTTGTAGCAAGGAAGCCAAACTTTTCTATACCCAAAAGGGAATAATGCACCAAACCTCATGTGTGGAAACTCCTCAACAAAACGGGATAGTTGAAAGGAAGCACAAACACCTCCTCGAAACGGTGAGAGCCCTTCTCTTCCAATCCAAAGTTCCCATCAAATTATGGGGGGAATGTGTTTTACATGCCACACACTTAATCAATAGATTTCCCCTGACTTCTATAGCCCTCAAAACTCCTTATGAAAAACTTCACAGTAAAGTCCCTATGACCACTTGAAGCCATTTGGGTGCTTGTGTTTTGCTATCACAATAAAAAGAAACCGTCATAAGTTTGACTCTAGAAGCACTCCTTGCATTTTTCTAGGTTATCCTGTAGGAACCAAAGGCTACAAACTCATGTCCATTGAAGATCACCATGTTTTTATATCCAGGGATGTCCAATTTCATGAGCATATATTCCCGTTTGCAATCAAGAACCCCTCTTGCATCAATGCTGAAATCTCCTTACCCACTGTAATCACTAACCTGCCAGACCCTTTCTCTCCACCAAGTTCTGTCAATGAACAACCTTCCAGCCCAACTCCAAACTGCCCTAGCCATGAAATTCAGCCATTTAATGAGCAACCACATAATGAGCAACTCCAAACTTCCCCTTTCCAATTTCATGAGCAACCACCTACACCCACTCCTGAAGCACATGATACAGATTATGAGGACAGTGAATCAAATGCAGAAATACTTGAACCACAAGTCTTGAATGAACCTGTTAGGAGATCAAACAGACCTCATAACCCTCCTAACTACTTAAAAGACTACGTTTGTTCTACAACTCTCTCCCTTAACCACTTTCCTCTTCAAACTGGATTCACAAATTCTTTTCCTGCCCCTCTTTATGCCTTTGCTAGCATGCTACATCATGAACACCTTATTGAACCTAAAACCTACAACCAAGCTGTCAAGAACCCTAAGTGGGTTGATGTTATGAACATTGAATTACAGGCTCTACAAGCTAACCATACTTGGGATGTTATAGCTCTTCCTACAGGCAAGAAAACAATAGGTTGCAAGTGGGTGTATAAAATCAAATTGAAAGCCAATGGAGAAGTGGAGAGGTTCAAAGCAAGACTTGTGGCCAAAGGATATACTCAACAATATGGAGTAGACTTTGATGAGACCTTCTCGCCAGTGGTAAGAATGAGCACAATTAGGGCTTTAATTTCGGTAGCTGTTACAAGAGGCTGGGACATGTTCCAACTAGACGTGAACAACGCGTTTTTACACGGGGATTTGATGGAAGAGGTGTATATGACACCACCTGATGGTCTCACAAACTGTAAAGGCAAGGTGTGCAGGCTTAGAAAATCACTCTATGGCTTGAAGCAAGCATCACGGCAATGGTTCCAAAAACTCTCTTCCACACTCATCAATCTGAATTTTGTGCAGTCAAAGGCCGATCCTTCACTCTTCCTTCAGCACAAAGGCAGTGACATCACTGTAATAGCAGTATACATGGATGATATTCTCATTACAGGGTCAAATTCTCATATCATGAACCAGCTTAAATCAGCCCTTCACACCATGTTTAGTCTTAAGGACCTCGGGAAATTGAATTATTTCCTAGGAATGGAGATTGTTTACACAAGTGATAAATTAATTCTTTCCCAGCACAAATTTTCACAGGAAATAGTTTCAGAGGCAAACATTGATCAATTCTCTCCATGTGTGACCCCATTGCCTCTCAACTACAAACTACATGACGCTACCGTAGAAGAGTTATTGCCTGATCCTTCAACCTACAGATCTCTGATTGGCAAACTCAATTATCTGACTAACACACGTCTAGACCTGTCATTTGCAGTCCAACTCCTCAGTCAGTTCATGCAGAAACCTGGTCATCAGCACCTTGATGCTTTACTTCATGTAGTCAGATATGTCAAAGGCAGCCTCAACTATGGGATTCTCTTTGAACCTGGTGACACCATTCGAGTGCAGGCATTCACTGACTCTGACTGGGCTTCTTGCCCCATCTCTCGTAGGTCTGTCACAGGGTATGTCATCCTCCTCGGCCATAATCCAATATCCTTGCGTTCAAAGAAACAAGCGACAGTCTCACGAAGTTCTTCAGAAGCTGAGTATCGCGCCATGTCACAAACTACCGCTGAGGTGACCTGGATTGTTCAGTTATTACAGGAACTTGGTGCTTCTAATCTCACTCCTGTTAAGTTGCATTGTGATAACAAATCGGCTTTACACATAGCACGCAATCCAGTCTTCCACGAGCGTACCAAACACATCGAAATCGATTGTCACTTTACACGAGAGAAGGTCATGAATGGATTACTTGAATTGTCATATCTTCCTACTTCCAACCAATTGGCTGATGTTCTTACCAAGATCCTTCCATCGCATCAGCATCGGGAACTTCTTCTCAAGATGGGCATGACATTCGATGCTCCAGCTTGTGGGGGGATGATAAGGACTGATTTATGTCAAAATGTTTGTCCAGGGGTCACTTAATTAATATTGTGTAGAATTGTGGGATCCTGCATGTAAATAATGTACCTTTTTGTTGTTTTCTCGGTCCCTGAGCATGTGTGTATATTAGCCATGCTTCTTCTGTAATGGAATTCAGCAATTCAGAAATACAAAACCAAAACTCCAAAAACTCTCTCTTGCTATTTTGTCTTCTTATGCAAAGTTCCAAAAACCCTAAGAGCATACACTATCAAGGGGAGACTCAATCCTCTCTTTACTTTCTCTCTCCTCACCTCCTTTTGACATCTCATCTACCCTATATTTTACCCCACTCTTTCCTCTTCCTCTTCCTCTTCCTCTTCCTCTATTTCCACCCACAACAATGAGGATCATTTCCTTTCCTCTCTTCCAATTTTTTATACATATATCTTACCACATATTCATATTATCAATTTAGGATTTATTCACTCCTTATGATTTTAATTAATTAATTTAACATTCAATAAAAAAATATATTACTTATGACAATATAAATTGATTACTACTAATAATTAAACCTTGATTAACATTAAGATAATACAAACAACAACATAAAATAAGATTTAAAATGAAAACATTAAGCATGAATAGCAACTTTATTGTCATAAGAGTTTAATCACAATCCGAATCCGATGCCAAATCCTTAAACTTCTCCCAAATGTGATCGACTAAGTTGTTCTTTAGAGTCGTATGCACTTCTTTATTTCTAACCTCCTCTCTCCTAGCCATAAATCTTCTTAGAGACCGATCATTATAGCGTCCACGTCTCACATTGAATGTCTCGTTATCATTTCTTCTTGATGATCCAACAATATTTCCGGGTTGATCTTGGACAACATCATTTTTAATATTATTGTTTGTAATTTAATAATGAGTAATTGTAATAAAAATAAATGATTGTAGTTGATAGATGGAAAAGGTATGCAATATTAGGTTCAATTTATAGACAAAAAAAATTGTAAGAACTATTTTTTTTATTTTTTGTGTTTTAAAATATCTTTTTTAAGATATTTTTATTTGTAATTTTTTAATGTTAAATTGTAATGAAAATAAATGAATGTAGTTAATAGATGAAACACATGTCAAATTTTGATTGGGTGAATGGGGAGAGGAATGCACAAAAGCCAATGTGCACATCCCTCTACCCATAGAGGAATCAACCCCATTCCTCTCCCAAGAGGGGATTCTCTCTTTCATCCCACTATCAAGATGATCCTCTCTTTTAATAAAAAATGGATAAAATAAGAAAGAGGAAAGGGGTAACCCCTTTATAGTGTATGCTCTAAACTCACAAAACTAATATTTTTAGTTAATTGGGATTTATTTCTCAGATCGATTTGCTTTTGAGTATGCACATATGATCATCGATCTACAATATAGCTAGTGTTTTGTTAACTTCAGAAAACGCACACCGTTTTAGCTTTTCCCATTCTAGTGATCGTCACCCATCACACAATGGTGGCGCCATTCATACCCCTTGCATCAAGCCTCAGCCCCCTTGCATATGGATAACCAAGCCCATAACAACCAAGCAAATAGCATACCTCTTGAACCAAGGCAACCGAGGGCATACATCCGATCCTGATCCTCACAATAATGATGAAAAAATGATGCCATACAACCCTTGCCAATGGAAAGTTGAATGGCCAGATTAGTAGTTGAATAGCCAACTACTTGAATTGAATAACCAAATTGACGAATAAACAAAATACCCAATAGCTGAATGGCCAAATAGCCAAATAGCGCATCGACCAAGAAGGCGATGAACGAACCGCTCTTGATCAAATAGTCGAAAGCAACAAATACACAATCAAATCAACACGGAGACTTGATTCTTATTCAACTTCAGTATACTAGTTTAACCTAGGAATAACTGAACAAAAGCTGCAGGTGAAAATGCTGATCCAATTTCCAAGCCAATGCTATTCTCGTCATCTAATCATATGGTAATGAAATTGTTTTCCCTTAAGCTTTCAACAGTCTCCTTGACACCCACCTTCAAAGGGATGTAAGAATCCATTCCCACAGACTTCATTTTCTCGTTGGATGTCAATGCTGCATCCGGAAAGGCCCCATCATCGCACCTAGTACAAGAAAATGCAACAGAATTAGCAACATTGAATATACATATGACCTAACTAAATCACACAAAAACACAGCTAACTAGATCACGCTAACTAGCTTCTTAATTACTTGCTAGGAAGTGGCAGAGTAGGATAAAGCTCATGAATCATGCCAACGACTTCGGAGAAGTAAGCAACGCTTTCAACTAGCGCGTATCTTCCGCTAGCTAAGGGAGACTCGAACAACAGAATGTGGGCACGGGCCACGTCTTTCACGTGGATCCACACCATTCTCGTATCACCATAAGACCCTCCCTCTGTACCAATAAGCATGACACTTAAATTTGATGGATTGAGAATCAGTTAAGGAAAGGAAATGTGTATAGATTACCGTTATTGATCAAATTGGCAATCACAGCAGAGCTGAAGTTGAGGTTTGGCTGCAACATAGGACCTACAACTAATCCTGGAAGTGTAGTTACCATGTTGATGCCATTCTCTTCAGCGAATTTCCAAGCAACCTCCTCTGCTAAAGTCTTTGAGAGCGCGTACCATTCCTTTTCATATGTATATATATATATATATTCAAGAAAATTAAGTTCATCTTTGACCACACGTACTATTACTATTACTATTACATTACATTACCTTCCATACCTTTGTTTCCCTGCAGAATTCTGGGTCTGAAAACCAAGTTTCGTCGGCTACGGTATCCGACGATATAGCTTTACGACTATAAAGCATGGCAGCTGTTGAAGAGGTTAAAACTACCCGCTTTAGCGTTGATGATTTGGCACATGAGTTTAGCACGTTGATTGTTCCTTTAATCGCCGGATCAATTAATTCAGCCTGATTTGAAATAGAATTTAATGACTTCCAACCACATATGTCATCATCATATATATGCCACCATCATATATAGATGCACTCTATGAAGTACAAGTAGTATGTATATCACAAACAAGTTGAAATCAACCTGTGGGTCTATGCAAGCATGGTGACAGGGCGATGCAGTGTGGAAAACGCCTTGGCATCTATCAATGGCGGAATCGAATGATCCTTCCTTAAGAAGGTCGGCTTCGAACAAGCGTAGCCGTTCCTTGGCTCCACCCAGCGCGAGCAAGTGCTCGGTTTTCTTCTCATCGCCTAAAATGAGTAGAAAAATCAAGTTATTATCAAAGATATATGAGCAACTAATAATCCTAACGACCGAACTCAAAAAGTCGCGCGTAACATAACTGAGACTGCGGACGGTGGCGTGAACGGTGTAACCGTGCTCAAGCAAGAGCTTGGTGAGCCAAGTAGCAATGTAGCCCGAGGCTCCTGTCACACACACCGTTTTGCCTTCTCCGGATGTCATAATATTTTGCTGTAAATTCTATGTACGTATCAAGTGCACGCGAGAGCGTTTACGTATGTGATGTGTACGTACAAAGTTTCTCAAACCATAAATATCTCATGTGACCAGCCACCAGTCTACCACTCAAAAAGATATATGGATACAATCAACCTCCTTGAACGGCTCCTATCTACTCCTAGTAATAAAAAATCAAGATTATATATGAGGTCCATACTCCATTTACAGATTCTTTTATGGGTTAAAGACACCAATAGCCTATTTTCACTAATCAATTCCAATAATATACCCCTAGACAATAATTTGGACAATAATAACCTATTACATAAAATTGGACAAAATTGCCCTCTAAAACCAATTTACGTAGATTTGAAACCTCCCTTTTACAGTTTTTACGTAGTTCTCCATACCTTCATCCTACAATCTTCCTCCCACCGGCCACCTTCCATCTGCCGGCCGCCGCCCTACCATCGCCCTCCTGCCGGCCGCTGCCCTACTGCAGCCCGCCGCCCTACCGTCGCATCCCTACCACCGCCATAGCCTATCCCAAATCTACGCATCTACGCCGGCTACCATCCTCCCGCCAGCCACCTTCCTCCCTCCGGCCACCATCCTCCTGCCGGCCACCATCCTCCCGCTAACCACCTTACGCATCTACTTGGGTATGTTACATTAATTTTTTTAGGGTTTGTTACATTAAAAATTATGTAGATTAGATCTTATGTAAATTAAAGTTGTTAAGATTCTGCTGCATAATATTTGTTAGGCACTTGCTACACTAAATTTTATGTAGAATAATTTATGTATGTTAAATTGTTACATTAATGTATGTAGATAAGATTTATGTAGATTTAGTCTAGTTTATTTAAGTACTAGGGTAAGTGCCCGTGCGATGCACGGGCTTTGTCTATAGCAAAATGATTGTTGCTTTAGAAAGAAATCAAAGATATTAATTGTATATATCATAAAAATATGATATTACAGTAGAATTTCCATAAATTAATATACACTAAATTAATAAACACGGTAAGTTAATATTCTTCTCCGTTCCAAAGTTGGACCAGTGTAAAATTTGATGATTTTTGATAAGATAATAAATTAATAAATTATCGAAAAACCACAATAGAAATATAAGGTCATAATAAAAGTATAAATTGATATAACGTGAAAAATTACATAAATATACTTAAGAGAGCTTTCGAAACTTAGTAAAATATGACCGTATTGTTGATTGTTTTTCTTAAAACTTAACTTTACTTGGAGTAAGGAAAGATGATTAGCGATATACTAAGAAGTATTGTTATTATCCTAACAACCTATAGAGAAAATGAAAGCTTTGGAGAAAATGAAGTAAGGGGAAAAAAAACTTAAAACTATTATGCATGGATCATTTTCACGCATATGTTAGGGAAAATTTGTATTGACTGTAAATAAAATTAATATTATCTTGAAAATTTGTTATGAAATGATCTCGTAAGATGAATCTACTTTAATACACTATAAAGTAGAACCCAAGTTTTTGTTAGAGTTTGCACCACATCATCAATCCTGAATAAAATAATTTATTTATTTTTCACATCCATACAGGCCCGTGCTATCGCACGGGACATGTTTGATCTAATGGGTCAATCACATATAATCGATCACATGTATATTTGTTTTTGATGGTAGGATTAGGATATCAAAGTATTGGATTAGTAAATTAGTGAAATTACTTAATGATTCGTTTGAAAACTTGTCTAAATAATATTGACTAATACTATAATTAATATATACTCCATATTTTTTTCACGGTTAATTTTCTCTTTTTGAATGCTATATATGTAATATAATTAGCACGGGCCTGTTTTTCATGGACGCATATTTGGAGTTCCAAGTTCTTGTTTGCATGTTGAATGGCATATTTGTTTTCATGGACGCCGATTCTTGTTAATAAAATAAATGATTGCAGTTGAACCAATTTTTGTCTAGCAAGATGAAAATTTTGTGCTCTGTTAGCTTGAATATATCACCAAGTTAAGCCAAGCAATGAATGATGATTATCGATCTCCCTCATGAAAATGTGATAAAAAAAAATCCATATGAGAAGAATTCCCAAATAAAAGCTGGAGGAATAACAAAAGGAAAAAGTTATAGTGTGATGATAAAAAGTATCAGTAAGACATCGGCAGGTGGACAAATATGATTAAGCCTCAGTTGGTCATTTTTCTAGCGTTGCTTTCTCCTTATACAATCACCACATCAGGTTGCCGTGAAGCTGCAGCAAACAATTGGGGATCATAGTTGACTCTCATTGAATTAGCCAGATACTTGGTAGGTTCTTCTTTGATAATTGGATCCCTTTATTCATTTTGTAGGTGAAGCAGAAACCATCCATTTCAGCATCTTGTACATTCGAACCATTCAGTGCCTGCTTAATAGCTTTCAATGTCAAGCAGCCCCCAAAATGAAAACTGTTAGTCACTTCAGTCTGTAAAATGAAGGTAATTTGTACTTGTTTGAGATGACACAGTTCTTGGCCTAACAAATGACAATAATAAGAGTCCCAAATTTAATAGCAGTATAGGTATTATAATTCAAATTACGCAATGGCTTTCAGGAAATACCCAAAGTCTAGCTTGAACTACATACTACACCAGCAGAATGAACTGAACCAACTCGATCATTTGGATTCTGCTTCCTCTTGGCTAAGAACGGCTTCAAAACACCGAAAGTGCTAGCTAGTAGCATAGTTTATTCAAGTAATGTATACTTGTTTGTGTTTACATAAGTAAACGTGATCATGATCAAGGGTTGAGCCAAAGAATAATACAAATTGACGTTGTAAGTGAAAACATACATATATAACATAGTGAACTGATTGGTGAAGAGAAGGATATACTATAGTATGTACCTGATCAGAGGTCTACCAAGCTCCAATTTTGATTTTGTAACACAACATTCTGTCAACTTCCGAGGATTGAGGAAATAATACACAACAATAAAGAATCTCAATCCAAAAGAGAAGGGAAAAAAAGATTAGAAAGGAGTAGATATCAGTATAAGCATGATAGCTAGTTTTGAGAAGTTAGGAGGATGCACAAAAGAGACTGCAGACAAAATATACAAACAGCAATACCTTGAGAGTACCCTTGCAATGGTGGCAACAGAATTTCATGACCCGTCTCCTCGCCGAAATGGAAGTCATAGCCCAAAAAAAAGACAGAAATGATGGCCGAGAGTTCCATGTATACAATGTTGCAATTCATTGGAGATTGTATATATGATCGATCATATATACAATCTTCTTCCATTGATTCACTAACTCTTCTTTTTCTTTAAACATTAAATCAATTCTTGAGATCTAACTCTTCCAGGTCCAATATTCTTCACATATGTCATGTGTCCTGCTGGTAAGCCTGTTGGCAAACAGAACAGAATTTTGTCAGATTGAAGAACCAACTAATACTATAGCCAATACCGTTGTTAACGATGCAGGATAGTCAAAGTATAAAAAATATCTAGCAATCAAAACGGCACAGAGAGTTGCAATGTATGATTCAAACTTCCAATTATAAAAAAATATCTACCTCGTCCGAATCCGCGGGCGACGGCAACAACCTCCGTCGGACCCTCCTCGCCCTCTACCACCCGCGCAATTAGTACGTCGTCCACCTTGATTTGGCCTCCTCCGCTGAGGAGAGGCTCGATTTCGTCAGGAATCACCCCGTTTTCAGAGAGTTTGGGAATGTCAGGATGATTACCAAGGCCAATTTGTTCACCTACCATGGTGGCCAACACTCTCCACGCCGCCTCCATCTTGCTCAGGGAAGTTGGCCATTGGGATTGGTTCATCAATCTCAGCGCCTCCCGACCCCCGATCCCGGCCGGTAAATCGAGCCGTCGGAGATCTGAAATTTCCTGGCCAATTACTTAATCCTCTTCGAGAATTCATCGTTAGAGAAGGCGTCGAAGCCGGTGGCAGAGGCTTCGGGCTTCATTTCTTCGTAGTCACCGGCGAGGCTAGCGCTGAGGCCAGGGTTTGTGGACACGACGAAGAACGTGACATCCATGGCTGCCATGTATTTGCAAATCTCTTCGCCTCTCTGATTTTAAAAGAGTACTGAAGGGCGATAATGAATGGGATCTTCGAGAGGGAGAGGCGTTATCCAATTGCTATACATTAAAAACCCTACATTAAAAAGGGGCAGACGAATATAAAGGGATTTAACGCCTGAATTATAGGATTTACTTGAATTGTACAATTAAAGTGTTTTAATTAGCCCTGCACCTAACGGTTGATGTAACTTGTTCATCTCAACCGGCACAAAAACAGCATTAAACACATTCGGTAAAAATAAAATTTCCTCTACAAATTAGGGGCAGACGAAATGGAAACCATAATATAGTGATAAAATGATGAGCATTCATTGCGTATTCCGACTGTAGTTTATAGTATTATAGATTACATTAATTTATGTAGAGTAATTTTGTGTATGTGTTACATTAATTTTATGTAGATTAGATTTTATGTAAATTAGAGTTGTTAAGATTCTCTTGCATAATATTTGTTAGGATCTTGTTACAGTAAATTTTATGTAGAATAATTTATGTATGTTAAATTGTTACATTAAATGTATGTAGATAAGATTTATGTAGATTTAGTCTAGTTTATTTAAGTATTACATTAATTTATGTAGAGTAATTTTGTGTATGTGTTACATTAATTTTATGTAGATTAGATTTTATGTAAATTAGGTCATGTATCTTAATGTTTTACATTAATTTAAAAAAAAATGTGTTACATTAATTTTAATGTATTATAATAATTTTAATGTATATTAAGTCATGTATATTGTAGTTTGAATTAGTGTAATTTAATTTAATGTAGAGTAATTTATGTAGATTGATTTAGTGTACATTAATTTTATGTAATCTTACGTAAATTTGATCTAAATCAAAATTTTCAATGTAAATCGAACCGTCGCCATTGTTGGTGGCCGACGCTGGTTGTCGGCGGTGTGACTAGGGCGGCTGGTCGAAATCCAACGGTCCGCAGGCAATGTCGCTGGAGGAGAAGAGTTTCTCATAATCTTACGTATCTTCTTGTTAGGATTTCTCTAATTAACAATATTTTAGGAATAGTTAATTATCTATTAATTTGTAAGGGTATTTTAGTATTTCTAAATTAAAGGTGTAGTTTTGGAAACAATAATGGGTGAGGGTATATTTTTGGAATTGATATTTGAAAAGGGGATTATTGTGGGATTTTTCTCTTCTTTTATTGTATACAAAATCATAAGGAGAAGAAGTGATATACATAATTAGTTATTTTTTTTCGAATTCAATTCCCCGACAAAAACTGTGTCCAATTTCGGTGGAACAAGTGGTTAAGAAAAGTGATTTTTTTTTTATGATTTTAATAAGTCCACCCATATTTAAAGTTAGGACAGAGTTAGACCCGTCGAACAGGTTCCGGTCGGGTCGTCCGTGTTTCCGTTAAGTTCGGTTCGGGTAAATCAGGCCATGAGTCAAACTGATTCGGGTCACATCGGGTTATCGGACGGGTTTGGATTGACAAACGGGTCAGTAACATCATTCAAAAAAAATCATTCGGTATTGAATTATAAAAAATATAAAACAAATTAAGGTTTGGGTAAGAATTTTAGAGTACAAATAGATTATAAGAAATAGTTGGTCTTCTTTAAATAAATAAGAGTCTTGAACATTAGCTTTGTAATCATAATGCATATCATTATATCAAGTTTTCCCTTCTCGATAGCAAGACATCGAAAAAATGTTCTTATTTTTTGGTAATATGTGCTACCCTTCACTGACAAATTATCATGTTTTGTCGCCTTTAATATTCATATAGATAAGAAAGAATGATAAATCATGTTGACGAGAGATGGTGCACGGTTTCGTTTGTATACTATACATATTCAGATTTCATAAAAACGCAAACTATATAGTTGTCGTATAATGATAAAAAAAAATGACTCCCAATTCTATCGATAGCTAAATGCCTAAGTCTCATATCATCCCCCGTTGAAAGTAAGTCATTAATTACAAATAAGCTATGTAAATTATGTATGAGATTTTTCTTTTTTATAGACGACAGTCAAACTTTAGAAAAAATGTATTCACTCTCTCACGCCAAGATACTAGCTAGGTGAGTTTGTGATATACACAATTATGTTGTGTATTTAGATGGGGTTTTAACATACTGTTAGTCATGTTTTAGGTGTTTAAGATGGAGTTTGGAGCGTTGAAGAAGGAAGACCCAAGGTACCCTAGTTTGTATCCAATTATATTCCTGTTATTTGGGAATTATTAGGTGTTTAAGATGAGTTTAGACCTAGTTTTTGAGTTGGGAATTATTTTGTGTACGTTTTGGAGATTTATAGAGAACTAAACCTCTTTGCTTAGACAGACAATTGAAGTGTTCGCTCTGATTAAGTTGTGAGATTCCTAATTCTTTGTCTATTACATGGATTTTTCTCTTGCTTGAATTGCTATTGACTTGTTTCAATATTTTCTAGTCTAATCATCTAGGATTTATTGTTATTAGGTTATTGTTAGATTTAGAGTGTTCCTGATTGAGCATCTCTATTTCATAAGTAGCAACTGCATTGTGCTAATATCTAGTTGTGTTAGTTGTATGCATAAGAGAATTGATTTCCATTCTAGGGTAAAAACTAGCTGTTTTATCTTAGTTTGTATCCAATTATATTCCTGTTATTGAATGCTACTAGTTAGATTGAATCTTGATAGTATCATGATTATTCAACTAGTTAGGGTTAATAGTATCTGGTTGTGCTATTATTTATACTTGAAAAGCAATTGGGATTTCCATTACATAGATATTGATTGAAATCAATGATCAGCTTATCAAGCGAATGCGAATATTTCTTTGTCTGAGTGTTTCCAAATACTAATTAATAAAACTCTTGAATTCTTAAGATTTGCATGCTAGTGTGTGAATTAATCCTAAAGACCCCCTTTGTTACTTTAAGTTTGACACAAACTTCATTGCAAAAGATAATTTGTCTCCTTGTGGAATCGATCCTTACTTGCTTTATACTGTGGATTAAGTTAGTTTGTTCTTCTTTGCATAATTGTGGTTTAAAACGACTAAATCACCCTTATCAAAATTGGCGCCGTTGTCGGGGAGGCAACATTATTTTTGGTGTGAATTTTTGTGCCAAACTTGGTGTGAACCTATCTTATGGTTCAACCCCGTATTACTAATAATTTCCCTCTTATCTTTGATTCAGAGATCGAAAAGACTTTATTAAGAACTCGCAGGGCTGCATGTGCTTTATTTCAAGAGACATTAACAATGACAAATTGTATGACTCTTGAATCTCTCATAGCTCCTAACTTGGAGCAACCAAATCGTGCAGTGCAAATTCTAGCTCTTGATGAGGGTGTCAAATTTGAGCTTAAGACAGGAGTGGTCTATCTGCTCCCGAAATTGAACGGAACCCCACTTGAGGATCCCATACAACATCTGGATGAATTTCTTGAAGTTCGCACCAGTATGCATCCATCTGATATTACTGAAGATTAGATGAGTTTGAGAGTATTTTCCTTTTCTCTGAAGGAATCTGCTAAGGGCTGCCATTCTCTACCACCAGGAAGCATCACCACATGGGTGAATCTGAAGAAAGTATTCCTTGACAAATACTTTCCGGCTATTAAATCTAATCAACTCAAGAAGATGATCTGCAACATAGAGCAACTCCCTAATGAGTCTCTCTATGAATTCTTTGAGCGCTTCAAGAAACTGGTGAAGAGTTGTCCTTATCATGGCTATGCTAATCATGATCTTATTCTCTATTTACATGGAGGGCTTTGTGAGGATGACCGTCGGATGGTAAATTCTGCTTGTGGAGGAAATATTATGAAGATGACCTGCGAGGAGGCTCTAGAAGTATTCGCTACACTCTAGAGAATACAGTGGGAGAGGCTCTCAAAGCTTGTCAACTGCTAGTTCGCACTCAAAAATTGATCAGGCTGATTTTGATGTGTTGAAGGAAGAAGTAAGGCGTCTAAAGATGAAAGGTACACCTCAGCAGGTTGAGGCCTGTGAGATTTGTCATGACGACTTGCATCCCTCTGATTCATGTCCAACACTACAAAACGAGGCGAATGGAGTTGGAGGATTTCAAATGAAGCCTAGGTATGACCCTTATTCTAACCACTACACCCGGGTTGGAAGGATCATCCTAACTTTAGATGGAGAGACTCAGATCCAAATCAATCTCAAGAACATCCATCACAAGCTAGGCCATCTGCGCCTAGACCTCAACGACATAACTATAATGCAGCTCCTTCCATGGACAACATGATGAAGATGTTAATGCATAGCAATATCAGCCTCTCAGAGAATGTAGCTAAGCTGACACAAAGCCATCTACAATTCCAAGAAACTACCTCATTAAGTATTTAGAACATGGAAAGGCAAATGGGCCAGATATCTCAAGGTCTAAGCAAACTTGAAGTGAAAGACTCGGGTAAGCTTCCCTCTCAGATGGAGGCAAACCCGAACATTCGTAATGTCACCCTTATTACTCTAAGAAGTGGGAAAACTCTGAACGAGGAAGCAATGGTTGAAATTGATGACGAGGAAAGCGGCGACCGCCACCCTGATAGAAATGACCGTTGCCAAAACAACCTTGCTCTCGGCAACTCTGAAATTAAAGGCAGCGACCGCCGCTTAAATGGCAGCGTCCGCTGCCACAGAGCATCGCTAGCGGACAAAGTTTCCGAAGATAGCGACGACCGCTGCCCCCAGGCAGCGACCGCCGCCAGTTCCTTGACGCCCAAGATGTTGAAAAGGGTGATGAAACTCCGATTCTTCTTGAGTTCAAACCTATTGCGCCATTCCCATCTGCTCTGAAATATATAAAGCCACTTAGCTGAGGTAAACATTCCTATTAAATTGATCAAATCAATTCCTCGTTATGCTATGTTCTTAAAGCAGATGTGCACTACCAAGAGGAATCAGGACTTGAATCGCAAGAAAAAGGTAAAGGTTAGCGAACATGTTTCAGCTATATTTCAAAAACGCTTGCCTAAGAAATGCGAGGATCCGGGTATGTTCACCATCCCTATCACTATTGGAGGTACTAAATTTAAAAATTCCATGCTCGATTTGGGTGCTTCCATTAATGTCATACCATCATCTCTCTGTGAATCCTTGAAGCTAGGACCTATGCATAAAACTAATTCATCCATTTAGTTAGCTGATAGGTCTAATGTGCGTCCTCTAGGAATTGTAGAAGATGTGTTGGTAATGGTGGGTGATCTCACTTTTCCTGCTGACTTTTATGTGCTTCATATGGAGCATGATGAGCATGCAACCCCTATTCTGTTAGGGAGATCTTTTATGAAAACAACAAAGACCAGGATAAATGACAGTGCAGGTTCTTTGACCATGGAATTCGATGGCCAAACTATACATTATAACATCCATGAACCCACGAAGTATCCACATAACCCGGGTAGCGCAAAAAGTCCTGATCTAACCAATCTTAAACACTGATGAGCTACCATGACGTCGAGACACGACGTTAAATAAGGCGCTTTCGGGAGGCAACCTGATGTAGGTCATTTCTTTCCTTTAGATGAGCTTAGATTAGCTAATTTCCCTTTGTTTTTCTTTTTGTTGAACTACCTTGCAAAAAGCTAAGGAACTACGACGAACTGGCAGCGACCGCAGCCCTCCAGGTAATGTCCGCCGCCAAAGTAAGCTCAGCTACGGCATTCTACGAATTAATGACAGCGATCGCCGCCTAAATGGCAACGACCGCCACCATTTTTCCGATAAATTAACAACGGTGTCTGTGGCAACGACCGCCGAGGCAGCGCCCACCGCGAACCCATGCCTAGCAACGACATTCTGCGGAAAAAATGGCAGCGGTCGCTGCCATTTATCAGGTTCAACCGCTTATTTTTCTTATAAAAAATTCAGAAAAATCAGAAAAACGAAAACAAAAAAAAAGGGAAAAGAAAAGAAAAAAAAGAGAGAAGAGATAAGAAGAGGATAAGAGAGAACCTCAGCATAAAAAAAGTAAGAGAGAAAAAAACAAGAGAGAAGTGAGAAGAGATAAGAGATAAGAGATAAGAGAGGAAGAAGAAGCCATACCAGCCCCCGCCGCCCTCTCGCTACTCCGCTCGCTGCCGCCGGCGACCACCGCTCTCTTCACCATCCTTGAAAAAGCATAATGGGCTCAACAAACACCTCCGCTTGTAGCTCTCTATTCACCTCCAATTTCCATTGAGTAGCCTATGTCAACACTACTCTCTTACCGTCTCAAATCTTGCTACAGGTGAGAATGTCTCCTAAAAATAAACCCCCTCATGTTGAGCATACCTTTTGCCATAAGTCGGGCCTTATACTTCTATACACTCCCATTTGTATTGAATTTAGTCTTGAAAACACACTTGAGACCAATGACATCCTTCCCCTCAAGAAGCTCCTTTAATTCCCAAGTTTTGTTCTTTTGAATGGACCTGGTTTCCTCCTTCATTGTAGCTTGCCATTCACTTCCATTCTTAGCCTCATCCTAACTCATTGGATCTACAACAATTAATGCCAAATCACAGCTTTCATATAGTTCAGTTAACGATTTGAATCTCCTTGGTGTACAGCCATCGATTGAGCTTGAGGATAGAGAGCTTGAAGAAGATGGGCTCTAACTTGGTGTAGATGGTGTTTATGGAGGGCTTGGAGTATTTTTGATTATTTTTTGGAACCATCAAAGGTGATTGATTTTTGTTGAACATTATTCTCTTTATGTTCCCAATTTCGATCTACATCCTACTAACAATGATCTTGCTAGAAAGAGAGTTATACAATATGTAGGCTCTAGATTAAGTAGCATAGCCAATAAAAACACACTTTATAGAATTATCACCAAGCTTGGATCTCAAATCAACCCAAGTATAGGCTATGCATCCAAAAATTCATAAATGACTTACAAACGGTTTCTTTTCCCTCCAAGCTTCCAAAGGTGTCATATTTATGACAAATTTTGTGGAAGAGATGTTGATGATGTATACTATAGTTTCTCCAACCTCACACCAGAACTTGTTCGACACACCTTTGGCTTTGAGCATATTCTCGCCATTTCCACAACAATCTTGTTCTTTCTCTCGACCACACCATTCTGCTTGGGAGTGTATGGTGTTGTTAACTCTCTTCTGATCCCTTGTTCTTCACAAAATTTAGAGAATTCATGTGATAGGAACTCTCCACCACGATTAGTTCTTAGTGCTTTCATATAATAGCTAAATTGCTTCTGAAGCATGACTTTGAAGTTCTTAAAATTTTCAAATTTGCTTTCAAAAAATAAACCCAACTTATTCTATTATAATCATCTGTTATAAGTAGAAAATGCTTACTTCCACCAAGAGACTCGGTTTGCATCGGTCCACACAAATCAGCATGTAAAAGTTCTAGACGGTTACTTACTCTCCAAGGTTTACCACTCGAAAACGATCCTCTAACTCTAACTCTAACTCGAAAACGATTCATGTGACAGGAACTCTCCAACTCATTCTACTATAATCATCTTGATTACTCTCCATGTAGACCTCCTTCATAAAGCTCTAACTCTTCAATTTTAGGCAGCCCTTGCACCACTTCTTTGGAGTTCAACAACCTCAATCCTTGCATATTTAGATGACCATATCTCAAATGCCATAACTTAGCATCTTGCAGACGTTGCTAGACAAACCCAGAGGGAACATCCTATTCCTTCCCATGGAGATTATCATCACAACCTCCTTGCTTTTTTCGTTACAAGTCAAACATGAGTCATTCTTAGATAGTACAGAATAACCACAATTAAGCAATTGCTCCACACTTCGCAAATTGTGAGCCAGGTTTGGTACGTATTGCACAATTCAACAGCTTAGAATTACCTTGCTCAATTTTGATTGCAATTGTACTTATCCCTTCAACATTGAGTTGCTTTCCATCTCTAAGCCTGACTTTGCTTCTCTTTGATTCATCCAGATCTTTGAACATGAATTTGGCACTTGACATGTGATTAGAACAACCACTATCAATATACCATACACAAACTGCATTGTTGGTAGATGCATTTTGCACCAGAAAAAACTTTTGCTCTTGCTCCACAAAATTCGACTTGTGATCTCCTTTTGCCTCCTCTTCCTCCTTCCTACAAGTTGCTTCTTTATGACGTGGCTTCTTACAGTCTTAACATTTAATTGGGCCTTTCTAGGATTGAGAAGTTTGCTCTCTTTCTCCTCCTCCTTGCCCTCTTCCACATCCTCTTCCTCCACCTGTTCCACTGGATTGCCTTGGTCTCTCCTTGTTGTAAGAGCCACTTTGCACTTGCAAGGCCATTTCCTCTTTCTTTTTACCAGACCTACTCAGCCTATTCTCATGAGCTTGTAATGATCCCATCAAATCATCAAAGTTGTACGTAGTCATATCCTTCGACTCTTCTATGATAGCCAACAAATTATCATACATGTTCGTAAGGCTTCTTAGGACCTTTCCAACTACATGCTCATTGGTCATAGTCTCTTTATATGACCTCATTTATTGCACCACACTCGAAATTCGTGATAAGTACTCTTGGACAAACTCTTTGTCCTTCATGAGAGTCGTTTCAAACTTCCTTCTCAATGATTGTAACCTCATTGTAACCACCTTTTTGTCACCAAGATACTCCCACTTTAGAGTATCCCACGTCATCTTGGATGTGGTTGCAAAGGCAATCCTCGGGAAAATTTTGTCAGCCAAGGCCTGTTGAATCGTGAATAAGGTTTTGGAATCCTTCTTTCTTTTTTCTCTCAACTGCTAATCAGGCTCTTCTTCTTGAGTAACCTCAAATCCGGTCTCAACAAGCCCCCATAGATCTTGAGATTTGAATAGTCTTTATTTTCAGACTCCAAAACTGATAATTGATGCCCTTGAAGATTGGTGATTGATAGTTATTGCTTTCTAAACCGCTTTTTGGCATTTTCAAACTCCCTTCTCAATGATTGTAACCTCACTGTAATCACCTTTTTGTCACCAAGATACTCCTGCTTAGAGTGTCCCATGCCATCTTGGATGTGGTTGTAGAGGCAATCCTCGGGAAAGTTTTGTCATCCAAGGCATGTTGAATCATGAACTAGGCTTTGGAATCCTTCTTTCTCTTTTCTCTCAACTCCTGATCGGGCTCTTCTTCTTGAGTATCCTCAAATCCAGTCTTAACAAACCCCCATAGATCTTAAGACTTGAATATTCTCTTCATTTTCAAGTTCCAAAACTGATAATGGATGCCCTTGAAGCTGACAATTGAGGGTTGTTGTTCCTTGAACCGTTGTTCGGCTTTTTGAAAAACTTTCACTCTTTAACCTGTGTTTCCATTTGTGTTTGAGTGCTCTCACTCATCTCTCTGAATTCCCTGGATATAAACCCGGATAATTTTGTGTTTGCTCTGATACCAAATGTTGATTTATACAGAGAAAGAAGCTTGACCGTACAAGAGAAATTTCTGAATGAGAGACAACTAAACTTCATGATGGAAAATAGCAGGTTACAATGCTTAAAATAAGATGATTGACACTAAGAAATAGCCCGTCTAACAATCCCAAGATAGCGGCAGATAATTGAAGCAAACCGAAATAAAAATGCAGATCCTTAAACATCAGCAACTACTCTAACAATGTCTAGATATTCAGATAACATCTTCTGACTTAATCAACCACACGTGTAGAAGTTTGAATCACTCATCAACAGAAACCACCTAACCTGACCCGGTTGACAGAGTTCTATTTAGTATATTAGTCTCTTTCTAGAAAACAATAAAAAATGGCCAAGAAAAATGATCCATATATATGTATGTATGATGTTCTATCACACAGACTATTAAATTGAGAAGGAAGGGAAACCAGAAATTGCTTTAGTCATATGGATATGTAAACAACAAGAAAACACACAATTATGCAAGAAGAATACAGCGGAAACCAAATCTTATACAACACTGCTACTACTGATTTATTTAAGAGGCAATCTCAATAAGGCTCTTCTCCTTCATACTGTCAATCATCTCCTTCAAGCTTGTTTTAAAGGGAATGAAGTCAATACCCAAGCTCGTCGCCTTTTCCTTAGAAACTCCATATGTCTTCCTTGAGGGATTATGGCTTTCACATCTACAGGACATATTTTTGGTTTTACCGCGTTAGTTCTTTTTCAATCTACTACCCTAGATCAATGTAAGAGATCATGAAGTCAAACCCTACAAATTAATCTCAATAATTAATCTGTTGAAAGTCACAATTATTAAGGCAAGGCTAATTAATGAAATTGTAACGCTTACTTGTCAGGAATTTGTAGAGAGGTGGGATACATATCTCGCAAGAGGTTCAAAATGTCTGAAGCATAAGCAGTACTCTCAACTAAGCAGTATCTACCGTTGGCAGAACTTGTCTCAAAGGCTAGAATGTGAGCTTTCGCAACATCTTTAACATTCACAACCCGGTAACCAACATTCGAGTAAGTTTTTGCTGCCACGTTATACGTACATTAAGGGTGTGAGCTCATTAATTTGTAACATATTTACATGCACAAGACGTAACATTGAACTATTAAGAGATGGAGCTAATATACGTACCTTTGATCAATTTGTAGAAAATGCCTCAACTTTCATCAAGCTTAGGTTGTAGCAATGGACCAATAACGTAGCCGGGATTTATTGAAACTAAATCGATGCCCTTCTCTTTTGCAAATCTCCATGCAGTTTCCTCGGCTAAAGTCTTTGATAATGGATACCATTTCTGCAACGTACATAACAACTCAATATTACATATATGATATATCACACCTTCAAAGTTGTAGTAAACTTAAGATCGAGTTTAATCGGAAACCTTTTGTCCACGGCAGTATTCAGGATCCGAAAACCAACTTTCATCAATCACATCGCCATGATCAGGAGCTACATTAGCCTTGTCGTTCCATACCATGGAAGTCATTGATGAGGTTAAACCACTCTTTTCACAGACGGAAATTTGGCACATGAATTAAGGACGTTAACTGTTCCTTTGATTGCCGGATTAAGCAACTCCGCCTGCAAATCAATTGATCCAATTCGCGAAAATCAAAGACTAGCTAGTACTTAACTTCCGGTTCATATAACTAAAAATTGCTATAAACTAGTTAACCTGTGGATCTTGAGACTCAAAGAAACAGGGAGATGCGGTATGGAAAACGCCTTCGCATCCTTCAATGGCAGCATCAAAGGAAGCCTCGTCTGTTAATTCGGCTTTGAACAAGCGGAGCCTCCCCTTGGCGCCTTCGAGTGCAAGCAAGTGATCTACCTTTGTTTGATCACCTGCACCAGTTAGTGGTAATAATATTTGTTACGCATGCAAATTAATAAAGAAAGCGAGCTAGATGATGTTCCTTGGATGGATCTGGTGGGGACTCACTAAGATCGCGAACGGTGGCGTTGACGGTGTAGCCGCGGATGAGCAATTGCTTGACCAACCAAGAGGCGATGAAGCCGGATGCACCCGTCACGCACACTTTCTTTCCTTGCTCACTCATTTTTCTCTAACGAAAATAGTAGTATGATTTTTTGGTTGGTTAGGAAAAAACATGAGCTCTGTTACTCTGATCTTGTAGGTATATATCGTAGTTATAGATACGAAAAGTCTCCTACTTAACGTCATCCAACATCATGGATTACGTATTTGGAGTAAACTTCGACCGTCCACTCACAAGTCACAAGTGCGTGATCTTTTTTAATTTATGTCTTTTTACGGTCAAGATGAGTGTCTTATTTTCTTGATCAAGATGCGTGTCAAAACACTGCACAGATGGATCATGGATGATTGAGGCCCACATTTTCTGGGCCGTCCATGCTGACGATCTATTCTTTCTACATACAACTCTCAAAACCTTATCTGATCACAACCCTCCAGAATTGTTGAGCCCAATCCAAGAAATCGACTCGAGTCAGCCAAAAATTTCAGGGTTTAAATTCGACTCGAAAAATAGCGGGCAAAGGAGAAAATCAAATATTTAACCCGAATCCAATTGGGTTAAAACCCAAACCCGTTTGATTGACCCAATTTTTTATATATGAAGAATAAGTATATTTTATTTTGAATATTATATAAACTATAAAACTAATGTTTCATTATTAAATATTATCAATAATTCATTAGATTATTTTAATAATCATTAAATTATTATCATTAATTATTAAATATTAAGTATGACTTTTTATATATTTAAGGAAAAATTACTTGAAATAATATGAAGTATCAACTTTCAACTAAAATAATCTCAAGTTTGAAAATCATCACCAGCAATATGAACTATTATGAAAGTAATATTGTGATAGTTTGTATCAATGGTGATGATTTTCAAACTTGAAATTATTTTTTATTGAAGGTTGATACTTGACATTATTTTCACGCATTTTTCCTTAATGTAATTTCTAATTTTCAATTTTGTACAACAATATAATTATAAAATGAAAAGTTGGTATCTTTACATCTTACCAAACAAGTTCTATAAGGTATGAATGATATCTTTGATATGCCAAACAAGAGTTTAGGTATCGATATCCATACCCAAATCTGGTATCTGATATCCACGATATCAATACAAAATGAGCCATTAAGTATATAGATGGCAAATATCAATTAAACAATAGTGATCTTAATTGTATATTAAATAATTGGGAAATTCTGCATGGTGACTTCGAGGTTTTGCAAATTCCGCGTGGTACACAAACCTTTTTGGAATTCTGCGTGGTAACCTCGAGGTTTTGAACATTCTGCGTGGTAGCCTCGAGGTATTATAACTTACTAAAAGTATTCAATATATAGCCACATTATTTTTCTTAATTAATAAATGAATCATATTTTATAAATGGCTTATAAGTTCTATAAAGTTTGATTTTTTCATGAAACTACATATCCTAAATTTGTATGGCAAAATGATTTTCATTGAAATATAAAAACCACATGCAATTTTGAAATATATATTTTCTACCATTTTTATTTTTCTAAAAAAAACATAAACTTGTAATTCTTACAAAAAATTATATTTTAAGAGAGTTTAATATGCACTAATTAAAAGTTTTGTCTTTTTAAATTAAAATAACAAGGATTTATAAAAATAATATATATTTGTCATGAAGTATGTGTAAGCAATTAAATTTTATAAAGTTTTTTTACATAAACACATAAGATTAGGTGTTTCTTCCAAGTTATAAAAATTACTACCTAATAAAAAACATGTGTATTAACTATTAAATGATGATTTCTATTAATAATTTTAATAAAATACATGCATTAGATGGTTTAAAAACTAAGAATATGGGTCATTTATTCAATTAAAACAAATAATGTGGTCACATTTTAAATAGTTTTAACATCTAAGGCTACTACGCGGAACGGGCAAAACCTCGTGGTTACCACACGGAATTCCGAAAAAGATTGTGTATCACACGGAATTCGCAAAACCTCGTGGTTACTACGCGGAATTTTCCCTAATTATTTTTTTATCACTAAGTCTCTATAATCTTGAAGTGGTTATTTCATATGAAAAAATTGTATAATTTTGCAATGATTGTTCAAAATAAATTACCGACCAATCAAATGACAATAAGAGTTTTTGTAAGGGGCAATCATTTTTTGTGCAATAACAATTATGAATTTAAAGCTAATGAATTGAACAAAACAAAAAAGGTAGATAGAGTTGCCAATGGACTAGTAGTTATTTCTTGACGCCAAGAACAACAAGAATGCCGGTCAAAAGTTGGGCAATGGTTAAAAGTAGAAGAATGACAGAATAGATGACCGAGAGGGCTGCCCATGGATGCTTGAAATAGGTGTGCTTCAAGGTAGCTCTGTAGCTGTTCCACCTCTTCTTGTGGTGATTATTGAGCTGCTCGGTTATGGTTGCATAGTAATATTCACTTGGTGTGGTAAAAACATGAGTGTTGAGAGAGTTGATGAAGTGAGCCACTTCCTCCTCACTTCCTAACCAATTATCAATGATGCCAGCTTCGACAAGCAAGTTAACGTCCTCCCAAGTGTTGATTAGGCAATCCAGGAAAGCGAAGTAGTTGGCAATGTAAGTAGTTCGATTCCAATACTGACACTGCTCAAATGCTATCAGATTCCTATGCAAACACTCGGTGGCATCCTCCACTTTGATGAGGGGAATGGTAAGGATTCCCTTTTCCTCGTCGAAATGTATGTCAAGTAAGCTGTAGGTTTTCTTGTTGTTGACACGAAACTTAACTTCTGCTTCATATAGGCTTATAGCTGTGGGGCACCAGATGCTCCTGGTACCTATTTCCTCAGGCTCGGTGGCCGTGTTGACATTTGGGCAAGACGGCAAGTAATGGCTTCTCATCAAGTTTAGAAGATGACAACAATGTGCTTGGATACGTTTCTTCCCCATCTTATCTTCATCATCATGATCCACATCCTTGTTGTCGGTGCCTATTTTTGGATGAGATGGCAAGTAATGGCTTCTCAGCAAGTCTAGAAGATGGAAACATGTTGTTGCCTCTTTGGTGATAGGGTCGACTTCAATCCTGCTCTTATCGACCCCAAGCATATCGCACGCTATATAGGTGAAGGACTCCACAAAATATGGTTTTAAGGCAGCTGTGTACAGATCCATTAGGATGAAAAAAGGAAGTTGGTTCTCTGCCAACATATATTACGAGCGGAGTGTTCCACCAAAAAAAAAATATATTACGAGCGGAGTAGGAATGGATCAAACACTCCCCAAAAGAGCGCGTGATGAAGGTGCACTCCCACCAATCGTGCACGCAAAAAAGGACGACCCGCAGAAACAAACTCCTCGTGAGCCTCTCTCCTCTCTCGCACCCCGACCCAGTCACGCCCTTTAACCTAACCCACCACACAAACTCCCACACACACACACACACACAATTCTACCTCCTCTCTCTCTCTCCCCTCTGAAATCCATGGCCTCCGAGGACGATCACAACGCCGTCTTCAACGAGGACGACGACGACGACGACGGCCCCCTCAACGACGTCGTCCTCGACGACGACGACGCCGACGCCGATCCCGACGACGCCGATTCCCCCTCCTCCTCCTCCTCGGACGACGCCGACACCAACTCCACCTCCTCCCCGGCCGTCGTGATCCCCGCCGTCCCCCTCTCCTCCTCCTCCGTCTCGGTCGCCGTCCTCCCCCCCTCCAACGGCTCCAATCGCCCCCGCCCTCCTCCCCCCGAACCCCTCCCGGCCCCATCCGCCGTGGTGGCCGTCTCCGCCCCCAACACCATCGCCGCCACCCCGGTCTCCGAGCGGAAGCCGATCGACGACTCGAGACGCCTCTTCCAGCGCCTCTGGACCGACGAGGACGAGATCGAGCTCTTGCAGGGCTTCCTCGACTACACCACTCAGCGCGGGCCCAACTGGTCGGGCCACCACCACGACACGACGGCCTTCTACGACCAGATCAAGTCGAAGCTCCAGCTGGACTGCAACAAGAACCAGCTCGTCGAGAAGCTCCGCCGCCTCAAGAAGAAGTATCGCAACGTCGTCGCCCGCGTCAGCTCCGGCAAGGACTTCGCCTTCAAGAGCCCCCACGACCAGGCCACCTTCGACATCTCCCGCAAAATCTGGAGCAACTCCCTCGCCCATCGCCCCGAGTTCGACGACGACGACCACAACCCTAACCCTAACCTCAACGCCCTGCCTGATCACCACAGGACGCCGCCTGGTAACTTCACCATCGATATGAACAGCCCCAATAAGATGATGATGATGATGAACATGGCCACTCCTCCCCCTAATCCTGCCTCCAGGAAGCGATCCAGGGTCAAGCTGGAGGAGAAAACCTCCTCTAGGAATCCGAATCCGAGTCCGAATCCCGGTGTCTATGAGCCTGTTAATCTCACTCCGGTTGGACCTACACAGAGCTCGGTGGAGGAGACGGTGAAGAGTTATCTGTCACCATTGTTGAAGGAGTTGGCTGATTATGCTGGAGCCAAAGGGATTACTTCTTCTCTGGCTTCAAACGCCATTCCCATGAATTTTCCAGGGGCGAATTCGGGGATTGGGGGCGAAATCATGGAAGAGAGGTGGAGGAAGCAACAGATATTGGAGTTGGAGGTGTATTCGAAGCGATTGGAGCTGGTTCAAGACCAGATTAAGATGGCACTGCTGGAACTGAGGACGAGAGGGAATTGATAGTTGCTAAGAGAAAAGGTTCGGGATCGAAGTAGCGTAGTGAGAGATCATTTGGAGCTTCTGATTTCCCTGTCTTTGATCCATGGCTGCTGATTTATTATATATTGTAGGTAGTGACTGGTTGCTAGATGCTTTGCTTTTTCCTCGTTTAATTGACATAAAGAGATGCAGAAATAATGTCAATTTCAGTCTGTCCAGCTTTATGTAATCTTTGCTCAATTCACCGAGTATATATGGGAATTGGAATTGAAAGAATTGACAAGGATCTTGGGTGCAGATGAATGCATGTTTCCAATGCTCTGCTCTGCTCTACTTTCAGTTCATACTAGGCTTTGCTTCTCTTGAAATATTATTGTTGATTTGATATGCAATATACAAGATGGTTTGTAGATTTTCAGGGATTATCAGTGTTTCTAACAATTTGGCCATTATGATGCTTTGCCCTTTATGCAATTTCAGAGGTCTGATTACAATCTTCATTGTGAAGACAAAGATAACGTTGACAGACAGCAAATGGTAAGATGAAGCAAATCTCTATCTTTCTTTAGATTTTGCTGTTTAGTGGGTCTTCTTCTGGTTTGATTTTCATTCCATTCATGAATCATGGTGTATGGAGTATGTGATTGCATTGCATAAGAACCTAGTTTCGGGTCATATTTTGAACTTCATCTCATTCTGCCATTGTTAGAGGCTTGTTGGGGGCATCCATTTCTAACAGCTTTCAATGTCTTCTAGCCGAATGCTATGTTACACGGAAACAGAAACTGAAACGGGTCAGAATTTCTAACTTTACACTAGGAATTGAGTTTTTGTCACGACACGGAAACGGGAGAGTTTCCGTTTAACAAAGTTCAGCTGTGAGTTTTACATGCCTGCATTGGTGCTGTTTCTTAGATTTAGAGATCAGTCACATTCATCCTACTCAGAAGTTCCCAAATATGTGCAAAACTAACCCAAATCTTGCGTGTAATATATGTTTTTCCTCTACAATCTCCACCAAGTTTCTTAAGCAGACAACTCTTCTGCTGATGCATTATTCTAAATTATTTTTATCACATACTGCAATTAACAACTCAAACTATCAAACCCAGTTGCCCGTTTTTATTGCAGGAACCAAGAGAGTATTCCTGTCAAGGAATACTTGAACCAGATTCCAACTTCCAATCCTCATTTCCAGGTTTTTTTCTCCAATTCTCATGCTAATGTTTGAGCCTGTCGGCAGATAAATGGTGTCCTATTTACACCCGTCAAAGAAAAAGAAAACTCTGGGTTGATAATGTGAAAGTCTAGGGCTTGTAGGAAGAAGGGACCAAGCACAAATTAGGCGCCTAATTAAGCCTTGCTGGCCTAGCTTTAATGGTAGGTGGGAGGGTGGGGGCCGGGTTTTGCGTTTGCTGGCCTGCCAAAGTTGGTGGGTTTTCCTTCTTCTAATGCTCTTGGTGACTCATTAGAAAGAAGGTTGCTTACGGTATTTGGTTTGATTTGTAGTATTAGCAGCTAATGCACTTTAAAATGTGATTACTTAATAATTATTTCAGCTGGTGTGGTGTTTGATTCCCAATTTTATATGGTTGCAGAATCAATGCCCTTGATCTTGAGGTGACTAATTACCTGGTTTTAAATAGTTGCAGGCGGATTGTGGTGTATTTGTGGGTTAGCCTTTTCATTTCGTGCTTACCAAAAACATGTGTGCTGGTCTTTGAAACCATTTTTATGAGCATTTTCCATCGAAATTTCTGCTGGGCTTGGAAAGTTCACAGCTGGGTATTTTCGTAATACCATAATACCATTCAACAGACATATTGTTAGCTTTTTGTTTCAAAAGCTAAATTGTAACATTAATGAGTATAATCAAATAAGTTGAATGGATAAGGATATACAATTCTGTATTGTTAGTATTTTTTAATTGTAAATCACAATTTTATTCCTCTCGCTGACAAAATTCATTTCAATAAAACAATGGTACTTGTCATTTTTGCCTGCAATAAACTTGTAAATAAAACCACTAATCAAAGCTCAGGTTATATAATGACATTATTTGTTGCAGTTGTACTTGTTTTTAAAGTAGGATCAAGATCAAGTCTTATGTCATCTTCTTAACGTCATTTATCTTTGGTTTAGTAGAAGACAAAAACTGCATAAACACAGATATTAGGGCATCTCATTAGTTAATCAAGCAAAGTTCTTGGCAGTTTCTTGATTATTTTATTAGTATATGGCAAGCTTTTGTGCTGGTCCAAGAACATATGGATAAACTCTAATTGCAGAAGTCAAGTGCATTCGTCAATCCAAAAACAAAGACTTTGATTAGTTGATTCTTATACTTTGTGCAGGCCAAACGCGTTTCGATTGAATTTGATTATGTATTCTACTGTTTCTACGAAAATATGATGCATAAACTCTCATCTCAGTTTTTATTTTATTTTAATTTGAAATATGGACATTTGACAAGGAAATCTCTTATCATATTTCCTTTTCATTAGGTACCAGATCAGGTTTGTTAATTTTGGCAACTGTATTTATCTCAATAAAAGCACATAGCTTTCACATCTGGCGCCAAATCGCATTTGTTATTGACTTATGAAATCAAATTAACAAGATATCTCCACTCCATTGAATGGTAAACAATTCAGCTTTCTTATCATTGACACCGTTCAACAGCAATAGATATGAAGAGTTTCAACTTTCGATACAACAACAATGCAGAGTTTAATCAGTATTAGAATCATCAATCAGCTCTATTATCTTTTGCTACACCTTGATAACAAAGAGCTTCAATACATCTTAAACTTCTCCTTGGTGTTCTCAAACACCTGCTCAGCAATAAGGGCTTGACGCCCATCGGCTTTCTTGATCTCAAGATTCGCCTTCTGGTATACTCCGGTTCCCCTCAGTGCGTCAGCTATGAAGTCGTCAAACCCGATTGTTATTGCTGCTTCAGCCTTGGCCCCATACACCAACCTCTGCTTTTTATCAAAAACAAATGTTGCGTAAGATGAAAGTTAGAAGATAAGAGAAAAATATATCATATGGCTAATGTGTTATTATATGTAGACCTTGATCCTAGAGAGATGGATTGCACCAAAGCACATCGGGCATGGCTCACACGAAGCGTATATCTCACAATCCGACAACTCAATTCGATTCAGCTTCTTACACGCCTGCAAAAATCACATCTAGATCAACCATATATTACCAAGCGCATCCGAAATAAGCAAGACTAATCGGTTTAGTGCATGATCTAACCTCTCTAATGGCGGTGACCTCAGCATGTGCAGTTGGGTCTGTGTTATTGAGCACCATATTGTGGCAGCTCACGACGACTTCATCATTAAGAACCACAACCGCACCGAATGGGCCACCATGTCCGTGATCAACTCCTTTGTAGGCTTCCTCAACCGCCTCTGTCAAGAACTTGTGATCTCTATCTTGCAAAACTGCTCAAATCGGTTACCTCATATTAGAATAAGCTTGAAATCAGTTAGTTGAAAACTCTAATGCAACTATTCTGCTGTATGGCAGGAATGTTTGTTATGTGTGAACCTGACCTTCTTGATCCCCAACAAATGCAGAGGCCACGGAAACGTTTTCGGTCTCGGATTCAAGCGCTGGTGAACAAAGGTTGTAGATGCAAAGCAGAGCAAATGATCATCAAAATTTAACCAAATTAGTTCATTTAAACTCTATCAAGCAATAACAGTTATGTGATCATCAAGAAACAGGATTAGCAATAATACTTTGGTACTTGGTAGGAATGGAGTTATGGGACAAAAAAGGAAAGGAAAAAAAATAGAAATGCAATTCCTAGAAACAAAAAACAATTAAATTCCAAGAGAGGAGGAAAAAACAGGATTAAGTTAGTTGGATTACCTACAGCATCCCCCATTGTTGAAAATCAGAGTTGAAAGAAAAGTATACGCAAGAAGCAAATGAATATCACAAATGGGTTATGAGGAAAAAAGCCTTGAGAATGAGTTGAGAGTACTTGGATTTGAATATACTTTTATAGGGTAAGGAAAGTGACAACAAAAAAGGGAATAATTGCTGGTGAATCAGCAAATACAAAAGGATTAATACAAAGAGGAAGAGATGAGGATGATGATCAGATAAGTTTCACCCTAATATCATTAAAATCTATGTCACCGGAAACTCCAATGAGATGGCGTTTCCCGTTTTAAATATAAACACGAAAACTCGGAAACTCAAACTCAAAAACTTAGTTTTACTCTAAAATTATGGAAATCTTTTGTTTTCTCATTTCCATTCAGTTTCTTTTTGCATTCGCCCTTATAACATAGATTATAGTAGTGTTACAAGGATTAAACAACTCAAAATTCTCATAGAGGTGTAATGTGTTACAGATTTTAGATTACTGTGATTTGACCTATCTTTCCATGGATATAGATTTGAAAGTTTAGTTTGGAAATGGGCAAAGGAAACACATATTAAAAAATGACTAATTAATAAAGACAAAAAACAAGTTACAACTTACAACATGAAAGTTTAATATAATATTTCTAGAGCGTGTAACTTCATTGACAAATACTAACGTGTAATGTGCATCTTTCTTTCCTCAACCACTTGCATATATAGTAATTAACAGAATAACAGGTAAGTCAACAATCATGCTCGATTAGTCGGTCAATTTTTTAAAATCAATATGATAATTTTAAATATAGATTTTTGGGTCTGAATAAAGCACATATATATATCAAACAAAGACTAACGTAGAATTTGAATTATTCTTAAAACAACCCTGGCCTAGTAAATTGAAAGATCGAGTAGCTAGAAACTCGGTAAATAGGAAAAGGGCAACTAATCCGATCGGCTAAGATCACATATTCACATGACTTGGAAAAACAAACCAAATAAAGGAGAAATTGACAATACAAAGCAGGAAATTGTGAGACTCGTCAAAAAGGTAAGTATGACACAAAGATGGGTAAAATACAAAGCTAGCACATGTGTTGAATCGAGTGTGCATAAAGAAGGAACAGTGAATAAGACATCGGAAATAACTAACTAAAACACGTACGATGAAGACAAGTATTTTAATCAAGCTCACTAATCTTTATTAAGTAGAGATCAGATGAGTACAAATTATTTGGGTTATGGAGTCTAATTCAGGATTAGGTAAAAGAAGACCGAACGAGTTGAAGACAAGGGGCATGTTGGGCGATTGTCAAGAAAGACGTGGTGTGAAATTCCGGTCGCCGGGCAGTGAGAACTGGGTGACGTGTCGGAGTAAATTTAACCATTTCGTATATAAGGTCGGTATCCACTTTTCAACCCAAAAGCTTAAGCCTATGGGTCGGGTTTCACCTTATTTATATACTAGTGGATTTCAATGTGTTTTCTCGATGTGGGAATCCGAAAATGCGGGAAGGCTCGAAGGTGCGAGCGTCCGTGGACCCGGTAGACAGGTAGATTCGGTATAGGCGCACGTGCACTCGTGGGTAATTCACGTAGTTAATAGTCGGTCTCTATTCTTATTTCAGGGATAAGTTTAATTTCCAAAAGTGGCTAACCTTGTCGCGTTCAATCTCGTTTTGATTTAGTGAACTCAACTGCACAATTTCAACTCATACTCAACTCTTAGTGATCAACATACTCTCTTTAATCGCACAAAACTCTCAAACTAGTCTTTATAAAGCCTAAGAATAAACTAGGGTACCCTTCATCATAATTGTGTAAGTTTCTTTTTATCGACATTATTACATTATTATGTACGTGACTTCAGTTCAGTGTTATGTTTTTCGGTTCAACCGCTATTTAGCATTATTTTTTTTGGAAAAATGACTTATCTAAGTATCAACTTTGAACTAAAAATAATATCAAGTTTGAAAATTATCACCAACGATAAAAAACTATCACAAAATTAACCAAAATCGATTCGGAAGCATTTTTTGACGAGTTTTTCAATGGAATCGATGATGTGGGGATCGAAAATCAGACATAACAACTTGATATTTTGCACTTGGCTGAAATATTTACGATCGTCATGTCAACGATTCCACTGGAAATCACGTTGAAAAAGGCTTCCGAATCGATTTTTTTTGTTAATTTTGTGATATTTCGTATCGTTGGTGATGATTTTCAAGCTTGAGATTATTTTTGGGTGAAATTTGATAACTTTATATTATTTTAAGTCATTTTCCCTATTTGTTTTTATTAAACTTCAGTTTAGTATTATTAGGTTTAGGTAGAGGTCGTTTTGAATAACGATTTAACATGGTTTTAAAAAGTCAAAGCACGATCATGACATGCAACAACTACATAACACGACGTGATATTTAATTTGTTCAAATTTCGTTATCAGTAAGAAATCATACATACATCATGCTGAAAAAAATAAACATTTGAGTCTACTACCAAACATATATATACGCAGCAAGCTCACTTGATCTCTATCATTCACACTTGCACTAGTTGTTTAACAATGGACTCCTTCATTCAAACGTTTCATTACTTGGTTTTGCTGCTTCCTCTGCTCATTTCCCCAGCATGTTGTTTCGAACAAGGGAGACGAACGCGGCCGAGACGTTTCTATAACTTCTCATTAGGTCCTGCGGCTATAGGACCTGAATCCATTGCATTTGATTGCCATGGAAGAGGACCTTATGTTGGTGTTTCGGATGGACGGATTCTTCGATTGGATAGTTTGGCAAGGCCAAGGTGGACGGACTTTGCTGTAATGCCAAATTGGTAAGCTGTGCCTATCAATTCAGTGTAGTAGTAGGCACATGTTATTGTTATGGATGAATATACTTGATTATTTGTCAATGTGTTATGACTTCTTCAGGTCTAGTAGTTGCTTCGGCTTGAAAAATTCGTCGAGCATTTGTGGTAGACCTTTAGGTCTTAAGTTCCACCCGAAAACATGTGAACTATACGCTGCAGATGCGTATAATGGACTCGTATTGGTTGGTCCAGAGGGCGGTCAAGGTCTTTCCGTAGCAAAAGGGGCAGATGGAATCAGATTCAAGTTTACGAATGCTCTTGATACTGATATGGAGACCGGATTCGTATACTTCACGGACACAAGTGCTCGATTCGAACGAGGGTACGTAAATGGCTCAAGTTGAAATGATCAAGATACACCATATCCAAAACACTCAACTTTTTGGTAAGGTTTGTTTTCTGTCTTATGGTGAGCTTATCTTTATTATTGTAGGGAAGCTCAAAAGGCAATTAGTACAAGGGACAAGACAGGGAGATTGATGGTGTACAATCCACATAACCAAGAGGTAAAAGTGTTGCTCAACAACTTGAGCTTTGCCAATGGCGTAGCACTAAGCCAAAACAAGAAGTTCTTGCTAGTATGCGAGACGACAACCGGCCAAATCCGTAGGCTCTGGTTGGATGGACCGAGATATCACACGAGCGAGGTGTTTCTTAGACTCCAAGGACGTCCCGATAACATACACAAGGACGATGATGGCAACTTTTGGATAGCACAGGTGCAAGTGAGGCCGCCATTGCCGTCGGGTCGTCTAGGGGATGATGGTATATCCTTGAAGTTTGATGAGGAAGGACGAGTTTTAGAACGATTGGATGCTAAAAGTGGGGAATGGGTGCTAAATGTAAGTGATGTTGTGGAATTTGGTGGCAGATTGTGGATTGGATATGTGGCTAACCCTTATATTAAAGTGAGCTACAAAATGTAGCACCTTGGGTGACATGTAATGTAATCTATCTATAGGGAAAGAAATAATGTCTCTAGTGTTACTATATGAGTAGACCAATGGATGACATATAAAGACAAATTAGTGCACAATTTCGAGCGTTGTGTTAAGTGTCGATTTCGATATGCACCATTATCAGTGCGCTTTTGCTTCTAAAATAGTGATTCGTCCACGATATATTACCAGTTGTCCCAAACGCATTATATCAACAACACACATAGAGATTCATGTTCGAGTGCATTGATTTCTCTGACATAATTTAGTGCACAAGACATCTTAATAAAACGCTAAAGAAAGAATTGTGAGAATAATAATACTAATACTTATGATAGGAGAGACGACACTCTACGCCTTTAATTCAACATACGATAAGATTAGCTAGTGAACTATCATCAAGAACTAAGATCGGATGTAAGCAAGGACAGCCAAGTAGAGCAACAATACGTACCCAAAAAAGTGAACAACACCAATTTACAATCACTTTTTTTTTTTTGGTTGAATACAATCACTTCTTTTTTTGGTGCAAATGGGAATACGTTTTGAAGTTTGAACATGACTTCTCTGATTGTGGTGGTAGTTGTTTTTCGTAAGGAAAAAAAGGCATATTCTTGGGGCGTTGTTGTCTGTCCGTTTCCGTCCTAAAATCCAATCTCCGGTCTCCAAATTTACCAATTCGTGTCTCTCAAGCAGCCTTACTCTCATAGCCATGGCTACCACTACCATTTTGCTTTCCGGGTGCAATCGTTCCACCCCATATCCAATTCTTCATTCCCCCTTTCAAAGGAACAACATCAACAACAACAACAACAACAACCCTTTCTCTTCCAATCTCAGATTCAACCCTCTTCCCTCCAAACTCCCCCTCAAATTGTCCCCCATATGCTGCTCAAAACCCCCTCCGAACTCTAAATTGGAGACCCGCATCCAACCCAAACACCCAATCTCGATCGAATTAGTCGCGGACACCGTTCTCAGAGCTGTAGAGGCTCTGAAAAGGCCCGCAATTGCTCTGATTCTGATGGGCGTCTTGCTGATTTGCGACCCGATTTCAGCTTGGGCCGCTTCGGGCGGGCGGATGGGTGGCCGTTCTTTCTCCTCGTCTTCTCCTTCGCCGAGCTATTCCTCCGGGAGGGCGGGCTCCGCTTTCTCTTATACGACGCCGTATTACTCCCCGACGCCGTTCGGCGGTGGCGGTGGGCTCTACATGGGCCCCGCTTTTGGGGTCGGGGTTGGGGCTGGCTCCAGCTTCTTGTTCGTTTTGGCCGGGTTTGCTGTCTTCGTGTTGCTGTCTGGATTCCTCTCTGATCGGTCTGAGGGCAGCGTTTTGGCTGCCACCCAGAAGACCACCATTCTTAAACTTCAGGTAGGTATTCAGCTGTTGTTTGTTTGGCTCAAGTTTCAAGATTCATGAAATGTGATTTTGTGTCGAGTAGAATTGGCTGGTTTAGCATGTGCATTTTGATGTCTGGATTCAAACTGAGATAGGGACTATAAGGTGTTACTAATGCATTGCAATATCATTAAACTTGGGTTCTGATGTGTGTTTTTTGTTTAGTTGAAATCTTTAGTAAATGTCCTAGAGCTTGATTCCTGATGGTTGATAATGACACCGTTGATGGAATGATAGTGGTATCTTGTATAGGTGGATTCATCTTCATAAGGAAAATGGAATTTGGGATTAGTTTTCTGAGTTTTTTTTGGAAAGGCTAGAATGTGTTTCGGTAGGAACTTATCGTGTGGGCAAGCTGAAAAGTTTAGATTTGGTATCTTGGTGATGTTGCCTTGCCAAGAATCTGCTTGGATTGTAAGTTTAATGATGTGGCCATGCATTTCCCGGTGTAGTAGGACTAGCACACGTTATATGGTTTGAGCAAATGTTGTAAGAAAAGTATGTTTGCTGGAACATTCAACCATGTGTCTGCTTAACATGTACGATGTATATATGTATTTGTTTAAATACCGACATGACTGGGGAAGTTCTATTTTGCTTAACATGTACGATGTATATATGTATTTGACCCAAAAAAATAAAAAAACTCCAAACATCAGGGGAAGTTCTATTTTGCTATTCACATGTTGATGAAGATCCAAATTCTCTATTTGTGATTATTTCATTGGCTTTTATGAGTTGTACATCTCCTTGAATGATTCAATGAATGCTATACTTGGCAGAACCTTAAAGATTTATCATTCACTTGTGCAAATAAATAAGCACAATTTAACATCAATATACTAAGCTGAGGTGACTAAATCTTCCCAGGTTGGACTATTGGGCATGGCAAGGACTCTACAAAGAGATCTTAATCAGATAGCTGAAACTGCTGATACATCTACCCCTGAGGGTCTAAGTTATTTGTTGACAGGTGAGGCCTCTTATAGTTGCTAAAGGTATCCTGAATTTGACCAAAAGTAGAATTCAGCTCTGTGATTTTGTATGTATGCTGCACAGTAGTGTCATGTGCTTGCTCATTCATAGTTTGTTCTTGTGATTGATGGTATTTCGTATTATTGTAGAAACAACGCTTGCTTTACTCCGGCATCCAGATTATTGCATATCCGCTTACTCATCTGTAAGTTCTTAGTCATATTGCTTTTCCCGTTTTGATCGCTCCACTTGTGGAGGTTTTAATGGCTGTAGAGATTTTACTGGGATGGTTTTCCTATCTCTAAGAGTTATTCTGACTTGGGATATTAGTTCACTTGAGGGTCAGGTTCCTCCAATTTCCTAGAGTAGTTTGTAATGGCTCAAGCTGAACATCTTTCATTCTTATTGCCTTGTTCTAGGCAGATGTGAAAAGAAGCATCGAGGAGGGAGAGAAGAGATTCAATCAACTGTCTATTGAAGAACGAGGGAAATTCGATGAGGAGACCCTTGTAAATGTGAATAACATAAGGAGACAGAGAACAACTAGTCCGAGGGCCAATGGGTTCCGTAACGAGTTCATAGTGGTAAGAATCTTTGATAAGGCATTGCTGAAAAAAAAATGGAGACCGTTTATAATTGTTTTAAGATTAAGAACATGTGTTATGTTACCAAATATGCCAAACGAAGAATATAAGCTATAAGTCGGATATAAATTATAGAACTAAACTCTAAAATGGATTATCCGAAAAATAATTATTGTAAGGCTTGTACTCTTGGCCAGTTTTGAGAGCTGCTCTCATCTGGTTGGCTTATTAGAAAGGCTTTAGCCAGGGCCCCTAGAACATGTGGAGTCAAATGTAATGTCGTACCAAAAGCCATGTCTTTAGTTCATTACCTATGCTGTAGGAAAAGAAAGCTAAAGCCAGATTTAACCCCTTTTTTTCTGGGCTTATTTGTTGATTTGAATATGTGCAGATTACAATATTGGTGGCTGCTGAAGGAGCTCACAAGTTGCCAACCATCAATGGAAGCAAAGACTTGAAAGATGCATTACAAAAGCTTGGATCCATGCCATCCAATCGAACCATGGTAAGTATATCTTCGATTAGAGATGAAAACACTTGATTGCAAAGTTCAAATCTGATCTCCTGTTTCTTTTGGCAATACTATGAACCGAAACATTATATGAACAAATGTCCTATTTACATCGGCATTAGTCTAAGATTTATGAATTTTGTCTTTGGATGCGCAGGCTGTCGAGGTGCTGTGGACCCCACAAGACGAAAACGACGCGCTATTAGAAAGAGAACTTCTTCAAGATTATCCACTCTTGAGGCCTCTATAGGAAGGAACTTGAGTTTTAAACCTGCTCTTAGGGGGGGAAACCCTGCATCTAGATCTGGACTGGTAAAGAAGACACCTTGATTTTTCAATCCTGGATTTTTTTTATATGATACATACATGCTCTGATGATATGATACATCATTTACCCCGCACTGTGTAGACTGTAGTATAGTTTTCCTCTTCTTTTTGGGCTTGTTTTACAGAAGCTCTGTGTAAATTTGACAAATACAGTATGTTCATAATATAAACTATATTATTAAGGTACTGGTAGTTAATGAGGTATGGTTAAGTCTTAAGTGCTTGTTTGTTTCACTTTTAAAATCATGGGAATTTAAAAATCCTAGGAAGTGACAACAAATACATGCGTTTGGTTACAATTATTTCACACAAAAATCTCTGGATTTTAAATTCCTAGGAATTGCACTTCTTCCAAAATGGGGGAATTGCAATTACCATGGAAGGAGTGAGTATAGACCTGTCAATCGGGTCGGGCGGATCGGGTTCGGGTTTCGGTAATCGGGTTCGGGTCAACACCAGGTCGGGTCATTTCGGGTCACAATTTTAACGGGTTCAAACGGGTCGGGTCACTATGGGTTTGTTGTGGGTTCGGGTCAACCCAACGGGTTAAAGAACCTGATTTTTCTCATTTATTTTTCAAATTTATCTATTATTTTTTTATTGATATTAATTCATGACTCGCTTATTCACTTATAAAGTTATAATATAATTTAATTTACACCTATATGTAAGGATTTAGAGTTTTAATACAAAAGTTACATTTCGTCTTTGTACTCATTATTAAAAATATTTAATCATAACGTGATATCTAATTATTTCAACAAGATTTTTGTAATCAATCATGTGCTAGACTAAGTGGGATGAGTAGCACAAAGACAACAAAAACAAGTTCCAATTTCACATTCATGGTGTTCTCTAGAAGAATTTCAATAAGAAATGATTAACCTTAAAGTTCAAATTCTAGAGATTCAAAATTGATTATGAAGAAAAAAGCGAACACGTGAGATTCATACAAAGTAATTTGTATGAAAACTTAAATCCTAGAGTTCTTGTATGCATATATCATACTAAAAGAAGAAGCTTGTAATTTACATATTTTAAAAGTATAATATTTCTCAATTTTTACATATTTCAACTTTGATAAAACTATAAACATTATTGTAACCTAGAACAACTTTACAAATCAATTCAGAACTTAGAATCTAGTTCAGCAAAAAACATTCAAACCTTGAGAAGTATACATCAATTTAAGAGACCTAGTACATCTTTAATCAATTGGTATATTTCATGTTCAAAATCAATTACTCGAGTCAATTTTCTTTATAAAGAATCATCTTTTAATCAATCAATTGGAGTCGAGTTCCGCTAATGACGAGAGGAAGACAAATCATTACAATCGAACCCAACAATGTGTGCAATTTTTTAACCATTCCCGTTTTTTGTTCGATCCAACGGGTTAACCAAAACCCAACGGGTTTGACCCAGAAATTTCTCGGGTCATCAAGTTCGGTCAAAATCGAGTTTCAGGTTCACTTTTTCGGGTTATGACCCAGACAATTTCGGGCGGGTTGGGTCGGGTCAGATTTTGCCAGGTCTAGGTGAGTAAATTGCACTTCCCCTATATATTTAAAATGTATTTTTATTTTTAAATTACAAATTTCTTTTTTGTCCTTTACATTATTATTTTTAACGAATAAAGGTTGTTATGGTAGTTTCAATTAAATTCCCATGATTAAAGATGGTAATTTACATTATTATTATTATTATTATTTTTTGTCCTTAATTTACATTATTATGGTAATTTACATCATGGGAATTTAATTGAAACTACCATAACAACCTTTATCGTCAATTGAATCCCTACAATTTAGATTTCTAAATATTACTAGATAATTGAGTATAACCAAACACTTTTTGTTGAAATCATGTGAAATTAAATATATGGGAATTAACTTCATGTGATTTAACTTCCCGTCAATTTTAATTCCTACGTTCAACCAAACGAGCACATTTTAAAGTTAACCACTCTGACCGACACATTGAATCATGCACGACTACGATTTAGATTTCTAACTGGTATTAGTTCCTGTGACTTGAAGGCATGATTTTGATTTAACAAAAAACTGATTTTAAATTTCATACATATAAGTTATTCAATATAATAGTTTTATATCTTAAAATCTTGTATTGTTTTACTTATTTTATTTTTTATAGGATTTATTTTAATGATGGATTATTTTTGTCATAATACATTCTTTTAATCAAACAAAGATGCGTAGAATTATAATTTTTTTATAAGGATTGAATACTTGTTTTTATCAATAAGTTTCTTTATTTTATAATGATAATTATTAGTTTGAAGTTATTTGGAAAAAAACAAATCTAAACTATATATATATTTAATTTTTTATATATGTAGAATCTACAATAAAAAAATTTTAACCAATAAAAAATAAGTCAATTAAATGTCAACCAATCAAATTGATTTAATAAAATTTTTATGTGGTTTATTATATCTTTAATATACTACTACTATTAATTTAATTATATCTTTATTTGGAGTTGACCTATGTTGTTCTATATTATTGTTTTAATCTCCAATTAGTATATAATAAGATTAATTAATGATATATTTAAGGAAACCTTATAGATATAGTTTCAACGATATATATTCTTTCATATTTTATATAGGGGTGGGCATGGGTGGTTAACCGGATTTTCGGTTAACCGATTTTTGGTTAACCGGTTTTTGGTTAACCAGAAATTCGGTTATTGAACTGCGATTAACGTAACCCACCGGTTGTTCCCTGTTAACCGGTATCAGTTAATCGAAAAATTCGGTACGGTTTTTCGGTTAACCAATAACCATATTTAAAAAAAAGTTCATTAATTGAAGTATTTAATGAATCATTAACACTGTGTAAAATACATATTGCACATCTTTAAAAGATAACAAAATAAAAAATTTAAATACATAGTCTTAATATTACGTGGCACTGGCAATACATAAAACACAAAAACAAACATTGTTTTTTCAAAGCTTAGAAATGTCCAAATGCATCTTTAACCATCAATTGAAATGGACTCGTCGATTACCACTAAGGACTGCTCCTATATCAACTTTTTCATTTTATTCCTATAAATTGTAACAAAGGTCAAAGACACAATAAAACGTTATACTCCAATAAAATAGTTATCAAATATAATAAACTAACCTTCTTCCATAGCTTATAATTGAAGTATGTTATCTTCGGTTGTAATGTATGTACTTGAAGTGCACATCCAATCATAACCACAAACTAAAACTTCTACCATTCGAATCGTCAATGCATTACGAATTGAATCAAGTACACGACCTTAATAAATCCTCAACATTTTTAGAAATGAAAAAACCACCAAACTATCCATGAAAAGAACAATAAAGCAAATAATAAGATTAAATAAGTAACGCAATATGTCTAATAAATTAACCACCAAACTATCCATGAAAAGAATAATTAAAGCAAATAATAAGATTAAATAAATAACACAATTTGTATAATAAATTAACCACCAAACTATCCATGAAAAGACATGTAGGATTTAGTTTGGGCTTATAATAGAGTGTGTAAAGAATAAATAATATAAATTGAACCTACCACTATATCTATTATCAAGTATTAAAAATATATATTATATATTCGGTTATTCAGTTAACCAAATATTAAAAAAACTAGTAACCGTAACCTAACCGTTTAATCGGACAATATTTCGGTCGGTTAACTATAACCGGTTTTTCGGTTTTTTCTGGTATGGTTAACCGAAATATTTGATCGGTTATCGGTTATTCGGTTACGGTTTTTTTTGCCCAGCCTAATTTCACATACATGTGGGGTCTATACTCAAATTTTAACCAATTAGATTATTTTAATAAAGATGGATGATACGAGCCAGTTTCGGTTTTCGGTTTGCTTCGGTTTTTATCGGTTCGGTTCGGTTTTGAACTGATGCTCAACCCTAGTGTATACTTTTTACTCCGTTTACATATGAGAATTTGATATTAAAAAAAGAGGGTTTTAAGTATATATGTTGCGATATAAATATATACCCTAATTGGTTATTTAATAAGAAAATGTAAATTAGGTGAATAACAAAACCCCTAACAACTTTCGCTCTCCACAATTTGATCGGCGTTGACCAACCGTTGAAGGATGTGGGACATGGAGCACATGCAAATTGGAGAACACGAAGAACTGGAATCGCTTGTGTCGAGAACAAGAACATGACGAAGCAACGAGATGAGTAATTTTCAAAACAAAAAGAAAGTATAAAAGAAATATAAAAAAAGAAGGAAAAATAAGCTGACATGTATCAGTTGTGTATGCCACATAAGCGAAAACAACAAAAAACATATAAAACTGTAACACCCTGAGAATTTATAAGAGATTGAAGTGCTCCTCATGCCAACAAGAGCTCTTCCTTTTCATGGTTCGAGAGGTCAAAAGAACTATGAAGTTAACCGTGCTAGGGCGAGAGTAGTACCAGGATGGGTGACCAAGTCCTCGGGTTGGCATGGGATAGCGCTTTTAGGGCTTCGGCTCATTACAAATGGTATCAGAGTTGACTCTGGGTTACTAGTTGGCTTGGCCGAAACGCAGTCACTCGACCCAGGGGGCGGTCCTTGGGCCTTGACGAGGTTGTCAAGTGCTTACGTGGGGAAGATTGTAACACCCTCAAAATTTTATAAGGGTTTGAGATGCTCCCATGCCAACAAGAGCACTTCCTTTTCATGGTTCGAGAGGTCAAAAGAACTATGGAGTTAAGCAATGCTAGGGGGCCTTACAAAAATAGCTGCCACGCCACTCGTTTCTAACGGTTTCAAACGACAGGTGGGACTTGGGTGGTGACATTTTAACGGAGAAGTTTACAGAGGTGGTTTTCAATAATATCGCATTAATGAGGTGGTTACTCAAAATATGCCATATTATAGGGGTGATTTTCAGCTATTTGTCCTTGTTCATACTAAAGAATGTTATGTTACGAAAATGCATTACAAAATGCATAGGCAACGTACACCGCTCATGTATTACAGATGGTAGGATGCAGTTCACTTTCGGTGGGTGTCGTAGTGAAGACCTCGGGATTTTTTCTTGGTCATTTAATATGCCCTCATCATCCTTAACTTATGGATCCAATCTAGGTAGAATTATGGATCCTTGGTCGGTTTGATTGGAAGGGATTTTATGAATTAAGTAGAGCCAATGGTAGCAAAGTTCAGTGGCATGAGTAGATTTGGTTAAAGCTAGTCACCCCGAGAGTCGTAATCAAGGCTTGGATGGTGTCGAATGGAGGTATGTTGTTGAAGGACAGGCTAGTTCAGGTGAATACCATCCAAGAGGACGCATGTGTGCTGTGCAAGGGCAGGAGTCATGAATGTCGGAATCATGATTGGTTTGAGTGTGACTTCTCTAGTGAATTCCTTAAGAAAGTCCTACAATGGGCTAAAATATGCAGAAGCTTGGCTAGAGGCACTAAGAGACTTGGTAGGAAAATAAGTCTGGTGTTTAGAATGAGACTTGGTAGGAAAAGATAGCTCGGTGGAGAGAAGTGTTCATCTTTGCATTACTCTTCTTAGAAATTGCTTAATATTTAGATGAAGAGCAAGAAGGTATCTGGTTAGAGTTGGTTTAGCTGAAGCTTGTAACATCTAGGTTAAACCTAGACATATGCTTTTTGTGCTCTTTTCGTCTTCTGATATGAATAAACTACCCTTTCATTCAAAATAAAATGGTCAAATTTTAATCATTAATCCCAGTTAGAGTACTAATATAACTAAGATAACCCAAATTGAGCTAATAGTACTCCGTAGTTAAATAAAAATGGGTACATCTGCTGCTTGAATGCCCACATACATTGGAGATAATGAAGAGCATAAATTTCAATACGGAACGCATACTTATAGAACATAATCCATCACAAATGAACCCTCGAAATTTATTATTTGAGCTAAATAGAAAATTAAGGAAAGAAGAGTTCATTGAGTTAGCAGTGGCTTGGTAGGACATCTGGCACCAGAGAAATAAGCTAATGTTCCAACAAACACATAACGAATTCATACGAGTCCTTAGCCTTTATATCCACAACCAACTGATGCAATGGAAACAAGCTAAGCGAGAGAATGGCATGATGACGAACAAAAGAGTTTGAACAAGGGTGTCTTTCCAAGAGGTCGATCACGAAACAAACCACAAGGTTGGAAATAACCGTATCGGAATTATGCAAAATTAAATTTTGATGGATCTAAGCTTAGTAATATTCGTAATGCATCCAGAAGATCAATCCTAAGAGATGAGAATGATAACCTGACCCAATTGGCGGGTCAGCCAAAACATATGGAAAAGTTTCGGTCTTTATGGTAGAAACAATAACATTATGGGATGGAGTAAAGAAGGCCAAACAGATGGGCATAAGAAAGATAGAGATAGAAGGGGATAACATCATAGTCATCAAAATAATTAAAGGACAAATTAATTGCCCATGGGAAATAGAAAGAATTATTACAGACATCCTCATATTCCTTCGGGGTTTCGAGTCAGTTAGTATTTTTCATAGGAATAGGCAGTGTAATTCTGTGGCCGATAAAATAGCTTTTTTGTGTCATAGTTTCTCATGGAAATTATCTAGAATCATCACGAGCTTTTAGCTCTCATTCGAAAGGATGCCCTAGGTATCCCGCCCTAAGGTGAGATCCTAATCCTCACCGGTTTCAAAAAAATGGGTGATTTTATGAAGAAAAAAATATGGGTGATTTAGGGCATATCCCTAAAAATAGATGTTGAAACCTTAGACTTGGGTTTAAAGCACACGTCCGCGATTCATCATTCATTCATGTTAGCCACATGAGTGCGTCCTAGAGGCTGGAGCCACGTCCCTAGTAATTGCCCGAGCTTTTTTTTGGTTGAAAGTAATTGACCGAGATTAGTCACTCATTCGTTTAGGATGTCCCATCATAAACGAACGAGTGACTAAATACACATTCAGTGAAGTAACACACAAAACAAAAAATCAGTTATCAAAATGGAAAGCCAATACTCTTTCTCAAGATGGCAGGGAAATCCTGATAAAAGCAAATCTGTCTGCACAACCTAATTGTCTGATGCAATCATTCTACCTCCCAAAATCAATCCATAAAGAACTGGACAAAACAAATAAACAATTCTTCTGGAATAAAGAAAACGGACACAAACCTCTAATAAGTTGGAATTCAACATGTAGACCTCACAAAAGCAAACGATATAATCCAAGCACTACAGATAAAATTACTCTGGAAAATCGTTGCTGAACCATTTAACATGTGCGTAAAAATAGTAAACGAAAAATATATAAGAAATCAAAATTTCTTCAATTATAAAAAACAATCAAACACATCTTCGCAATGGTCAAAGCTAATTAACCTCCATAAGCAATTCTTATCTAGCCTGTACTGGTTGGGAGATGGCAAAACCATCAGATTTTGAAAGGACTGCTGGATTGGAGAAGAACCCCTTACACTCAGAGAAAACATCACTGAACCACTCGATCTAGAGGAAATTGTAAGCAAATATATTAAAGAAGATAAGACTTGGAACATCACATTGTTAAAAAGGGTCCTCAAACCGGAAATAGTGGATCTGATTGCTCAAATCATAATCCATCAAACTAACATTAAGGATAGACTATACTCGAAACCTAGCAAGAATGGTTGGTTCTCAACACAATCAACGGGTAAATTGGATTCATAAAAACAAAGACAGCACACCACAAGATCTTGAGTGGATTTGGAACCTCAATACTCCACCAAAAGAAAAGAACTTTCTTTGGAAAATATGCCAATGGCCTACCTACCAAAGCAAGACTGACTGCAAATCACATAGGAGTACCATAAGGCTGCGTTTTCTGTAACAACACTCATGAAGACATATACCATCTTTTTATGAAATGCCGGATGACCACATAAGTCTTAAACAAATCAATTAATAGCAAAACTACAACTATCATAGGGAATTTAAACCTTGACAATAGACACCCAAAAGAAATTATTGATGAATTAAAGGGGGAATTTAAACCTTGACAATAGTAACAACGGAGGAATTCTCATCGTTGGAATCTGGTTTAGTGTTAATTTGGTTTTTCAAAAACAAACTTACGTTTCATGGCGATGCCCAAACAACAATAACTCCAAATACTGTTTATGAGTTTAGCAAAAAACAAAAATTGGACTGGAAACAGGCAAATATCCCCGGAACATGGAGGAGCCTTGAAGGGGCCATAAGAAGAGAAAAACCTCGAAATGAACTAAACCTCCCACTAACTACAACAAACTTAATTTTGATGGTGTTGTTAACAATTATGGTGCTGCCACCTATGGATTTATTTTCAGGGACGAGATGGGAGCACCTATTTTCCACGACGGAGGGTTTATTGGTAACCGTTCTGTGGTGTTTTCGGAGGCCTACGTGCTCCGACAGGGGATTTTGGAAGCCATAAACCGTGATATTCCTCGCTTGGTTATTGAAGGCGACAATCTGCAAGGCGTGAATGCTGTGCAAGGAGGTTGGACCTGCCCGTAGTGGAGATGATGCGGACGGACATCCTTGGACTCCTGGGAAGACTTCAATACTGGACGATATCGCATGTTCTGTGTGGAGCAAATGATGTTGCTGACTACATCGCCAACTCCTTCCGTTGCGTTTCGACTCTGCCTACTTGTTTTGATTTGGGTCTTCGGGACCTCATCCGTAAGAATGCGCTAAGATAGTGCCTTTTCTATTGTATTTGGTGTAGCCTAATCTCTTTCCGTGTCAAAAAAAAATTGTTCTCTTGACCTTTTTTTAATAAAAACATCCCGCTCTAATCAACTGCTCCAAAATGTTCAGCATTTCAATAGTAAATAATATAGTTTCTACCAAAAAACTAGGAAATCAAATACTCCGTAGTAGTTTTTAAATTAATTTCAATAGAAATAGTAATCTATCTATACTATATATTAAAGCCGAAGAATTTCGAGCCTCCACATTAATTCTGACCCCACTCCATTTAAGAAAATAAAATTCAGAAAAATAATTTTAAAGTCTTCTTATTCTTATTAATTGTCTATATCATCTATCTTTTTCTTTTTCTAATTTCTATCATTTTTACTTAATTCTATCTTTTTCACCTATTTTTTTAAGACATTCTTTTTTGTTTAACTTACAAATCCCGTATACCTGTCTTATAATATCATATACGTGATCAAATTAACATCCTTATTAGGGTATAATTTTTAGAGAGTATAATCAACTCATAATATATACTATACGTGATAAAAAAAAATACCAATCTATCATATTTCAAAAAAGAATTGGTATAAAAAGAAGATAAAAAGAATAAGAAGATTGGTATATTTCTAAACATATATAATCATATTACGTGATCTATCTAACTTATTAGGGTTACACATGTTAATTTATATTTCGTTTGGCCAATAGGTCTTGATCTCATTGTCTGTTCTTTCAATTCCGGTAGGCTAAGTGCTATGGTGGACCACCTAAGGAGTTTCGAAAAATAGTTAGGCAATTTTTATTTTGTGTTTTCATTACTTCGGGTAACAATTGTTTTTATTATCATTTTTATTTGGTGTTATTATTATTTAATAACGTACGCCGTAATATACCAGTATAATATACTTATTCTTATATTACGTCGGAGGGAGCCTAATCTTATATATGCTTAGAAATATACCAACCTTCTTATTCTTTTTTTTTTATAATTCTATCATATTTGGTCAAACTTATTTGTCACTTTGAATTTTTGTTTTTATAGTATTTTTATAGTCATATACATTTTCCATATTTCTTTGTCCATCTATTTTTGTCCCATAAATTTATAAGGTAAGCTATAGATATCTAAAACTATCTTTGAAAAATATCTTAAAAATATATAAACTAAATTTGTATAATAGTATTCATTTATAAATTATATTGATCTATAAATCTACTATTATTAAATTAAATATATTTTTATAAGATCTGTGAAAATATTTGTTTTATTTCAAAAAATATTATTATTGATACAAGTCTATTTTTCTAAAAACATTATTTAAATAAGTCATAATTAGCTTAAATTTTTATTTCTATCATCATATAAAATTTATTAATTCTAAAAATATATTTGTTGATAAAATATTTCAATTGAGATTTCATATCATATCACATATGATTTTTTTTAATAATAAAATATATTTGAAATAATATGATAGTATTTTATCTATACTTTTTATTTAAATCGTATTATTCAATTTTTAAATTTAAGTTTATTCTTAACATCAAATCACGATTTTGGATTAACAAAATATTGTAACAGTTCAGGTTAAAAAGATGATATCAATATCTAATTTTAGTAATATTATTATGCATTCTTTTATTATCGACCTTGTCCCGTACAAGGTACAGGTAATAATCTAGTTAGGTTGAATAATGCTATATAATGAGTGTTTTTGAGGTCTTATATCTCACACTTTTTTTTTTGAGCTCTATATCTCACACTTGATTGTGCATCATAACATTTCCCAAACCAGCAATATAAAGGTGAAAATCCATGGAGACCCTAGGTGTTGGGAGCAAAATTGTATCGACTTTAGTACGTAGTAGTAGTTACAAATCTCTAACATACGTACATTTTATCGTATTCTGATGTATATAGATACAAAATACGTTTCAAAATTTTGATCATACTACAAACGGTACATGAGAAAGGAAATTTTGGGTAAGTATAGCCAAAGGGGCAATTACTAACGATTTTTGTCTATTATTAAGCCTGACCATATGAATTTTAGCACTCCCAAAACAAAAACCAAAGCTTATTCCTAGATCACAATCTTACCTGAATCTTGAAACCGTCTACGCCTATAAATCTGAGGAAATCCTGGCCGGCTTATAAATTTCCAAACCCTCCATACAATACACGTACGTATCCACCTTGACTTGGTCTACTTGGCAGCTATCACTCGATCTCTGAGTAGCAAATTCCCAAACGACTCCGCCTAATGGCTCCGAGTAGCTCGGCCTCCGTGGTCTCCGATTTCCCTCAGTTCGACGTGGTGGCCGACGAGGCGATGGAGAGCGCCGCCGCACACGCACACGCAACGGGTGGTGATTTTCACAAGAAAGTGATGCGAGAATGGAGAGTTCTCGACGCCCACTTGCCCGAAACCATCTTCGTTCGCGTCTACGAGACCAAAATCTCGCTCTTACGAGCCGCTATCATCGGAGCTCCGGGAACGCCCTATCAGGACGGGCTCTTCTTTTTCGACATGTTCTTGCCGTCGGATTATCCGTCTGTTCCTCCCTGGGTTCAATATCGTACCTTCCGAGTCGATGGCGATCCTAGTTTGTACGCCCACGGTACTGTCTGCAGCCTGAGTTTTCTCAGCACCTGGCCCGACGGACTCAAGTGGCCGTGGTGGGATCCCAATCAATCCACGACTTTACAGGCAACTAATTAATTACAAAAAACTGTAGTATGGGTTATTTAATCGATCTAAGATTTTCATTGCAATTCTCGCATGCATGCTGGATCAGTTATAATTAATATGTGTACGTTTGGGGTGTGCAGGTATTAGTGTCACTTCAAGCTCAAGTTCTGATCGACAGACCCCTTTATAACGAGCTCGCCGCTTACGCCTCCCTAGACGGGAGCGGGAGGGGGAGGCCGTACTGTGAGAAGAAGGCGATCTTGTACAACCAGGTGTGTCTTCTCCAGCGGCCGCCCTCGAGTTTCGAATCGTTGGTGGCCACGCACTTCCGGGAGCGAGGCATGGCCATTTTTAGGAGAGCGTCCCATATTGCCGCCGAAGTAGATGTTGTGCTAAAACGGCTTGGAATAAGGATGAACTCTTTGTATGTGCAACTGGCGATTGAGTTGGCTAATAATGGGACTCCGGAGGAGCAACTCGTGGAGGAGTTCCAGAAATGGGAGAACAAGGGGGCTTTGAGGAAGTGGTTCATCGCATTTCTCGACAAGATTTGGGTGGCTACAGGATTCAAGAAGAAATCTGCAGTTTCAAATCATATAATATGAGGTACCGGTGGAAGCTAATAAGGGATAGTACGTTGTGAATTTTGATTTCTAATAGCTGGTTGTGAATTCATAAAATCTGTCTATGGTTACGGTTATGGTTTTAGGAGTTAGAAAGTACGTAATAGGCGCTTTTGATTTTTGTTCATCCCATCCTATGGCAAAGCATCAATTTTTGTTTTTGGAGGAACCAAACCTACAATTTAAATGTAACGCTTCGTGCTAGAAAACTGGTTGTGTTTTAATGGTTAGGTTGTTGATGAAGTCGTCGACCTCACCAAGGTCGTGGCGAAGTCGCCGACTTGAGTTTTTGGACAGACATGTGCGAAAATTCCATAAAAGGCCATCCGAACGCTGCTCCAGGAGGTGTTATTAAGGCATGATGAAGTGTATGTGCCTTGAACGTGAGATTCGTTCTTAGTGTTTATGTGAAGAACGTGGGATTCGTTCATTATGGTTGAGTGCGAGAGGAGTTGTATTGAGTGAGGGTTGAGTACTTAGGCAGAGTGTTTACAAGATAGTGTGGGATTCACTTCTTAGAACAGGAGATCTTTGTAAGCCCGAGAAATTAATATAACGAGTCGAATTACTCTTCTAAGCTCTTTTCTCCTTGCAAGCACGTTGGCTATAAGGAGTTTTCACACTAAATCGTCGTGTCAAATCTGGTATTAAATTCTTTCGTGTGTTTTATTCGAGTTTCGAATCGTTGGTGGCCACACACTTCCAGGAGCGAGGCATGGCAATTTTGAGGCCTTTTGTATTATTGATCATCAATCTTCTTAATTCTCTATAAATATGTTGACAATCCGCTCTACTTGAGATATCTGTATAAAAAACTAATGTCAAATCCATGTATACATGTATAATAATCATGTATATAGACCACATACTCATGTATACATGTATAATTTGAATTAAAAATAGTTTACAAATAACTCGTGTATATTAACTATGAATTATATGTATATACGATAATATCGAATGTATACATAATTCAAATTATACATGTAATAGACATGCTTTCATTAATTGTACATACAATACTGTAAATACTAAATAGTATCCAGCCAAACAAATTTTGTATATACATTTAGCAATTCGTTATATACAATAAAACAGTGTATGTATACAGAGATTCGGTAGGGTTTGGTTGTTACGAAATGCATTGTTTTACGTATATTTTCGAATTAATTCGCCGCAATTGCTTACCGCTGGTGGTCGCTAGTGAGCAGGGGATCTATCGCCGGTCGCCAGAATACTTGTGGCTAGTGAGAACATGTTGGTGGTCGTCTGTGAGCAGAGGATCTATCGTCGATCGCCGTTCGCCCTGGCCGCTCGTCATTCGCTCTAGCCGCAATGAACGTTGGGTGGCTCGCCGGTGGCTTGCGCGATCTATTGTAGTGGTGTTCGTAGGTGGCTTGCGCAATGGTGGCTTGTGGGATCGGTTGCCGGTATTCACTCGCGGGGGCTCGCCGGTATTTTCTCTCGTGGTGGCTCGCCGGTATTCTCTTGTGGAGGGTCGCCGGAGGCTTCTCTCGTGGTGGCTCGCCGGAGGCTTTTCTCGTGGTGGCTCGCCGGAGGAGTCTCTCGTGGTGGCTCGCCGGAGGTTTATGGGAGCGGTTTTTGCACAGCCATCCACCGTAACAAAAACTACCGTAATGTCGATGGAGAGAAAATAAGAACTACCGTAACAAAATGGGAGATGATTGAGAGAATTAGCAATATTTACCAAAATAAGAAAATTAATTATGGTAGCTCTTAGAGCTGTCAAAACCTAACCCGATCCGAAAAATCGACCCGAACCGACCGAAAATTTTTGGGTTGAAACCCGACCCGAATAGTAGCGAGCAAAGAAAAAAACCGAACCCGATTAACCCAAACCCAATTGGGTTGAAACCCGAGACCGACCTGATATATTTTATAAATGTAGAATAAATATATTATATTGTAAGTATTATAATATATTTTATCATAAAACCTATTATAAATAAAATATTATTATAAAAATCTATTAAAAATAATATTTTATTATTAAATTTTATTATTTAATCATAATATTGTTTTAATAATCAATAAAAATTCAAATTCTTGACTTGTTAGGTCGACCCGAACCCGCACAATAACCTGTCAAGACCCGACCCGGCTTGACCTGTAACCCGATTGACCCGAACCCGCACTCAACCCGAACCCGAAAAGACCGAACCCGAATCCTGTAACACCCAGTCTTTCTGACAAGGCGTTACTCAGTAGTAGACCTCACGAGGCACTACCAAGCTAGTTTGACAACTGAACAACTGGATCTTACAACGCGGGCACGGCGAGAAAACAAGAAAACATCCAACTCGTACAATAAAAGAAATAAAATTTATGGTTTACAACCCAAGACGTTATGAACTGAACCCCAAGAACAAACCAAAACAACTTCTAACAACAACTCGGCTAACAACAATTTCAAAACCCAACAACCTATCCAACTCATAATCACTCAACAATGCCAGAAACAAACAATAAGAACTAGCTAAAGAACAACCTCAAAATCCAACTATTGTGACACGCTACTAAACTGCACCACCACTTCGCCGAGGCTCGATCACGACATCCTGATTACCTGAACTGAAAAAAAATAGTATCCCCGAAGGGTCAGCTGCTACCCTAACAAGCTAGACTGAGCACAGTAACCACAGGACGTTTCAAAAACAGTTTTGAGTCTAAGGTCAGCAAACAAAAGTCCACAATCACACACATAACTCTAATCCAAACCTAGGTCCAGTCAGTCACACACATTCAATTCACTAGCATAATCACCATTACAAGTCTTCTTACACACACATTCACAGAGTCACATATTCACACATACGCACCATACTTACACATACCTTCACTGATCCACACACTCACATACCAACACCATCCTACTTTCACATCCGACCATCTCCACACAACGACATACACTTCTTCACTTACACGCCCATACTCACACAAACATATATCACCACTCACTGTCTTAGTGAGGCGGAGCTGCAACCCTTCACTCTCATTGCACTCCTGACCGTTAGTGCAACCCTTCACCCTCCATTACACTCGGTCTGACGATACAACCCTGCCTCCATCATTGTACGTCTGCCGGTCAATGCAACCCTTCTCCTATCATTGCACCCGGCTTTTCCTTAATCATCGAGAACCGCTTACAAGCAACACACATACTCAACAAAGCATAATTATATCACAATCAACACACTTGTACTCAAATTCATACCGTATAGAAGTACTTTCACACAAAGCACACATTATTAAAATTTAAAACATTTCAAGAGACCGATCGGGACTAGTTCCCAAAACCAATCCTACAATCACAGCACACAACCTAACGAGCTAGAATAGAGCTGAGCAAGTCGAAAATCGACTTACCTGCAAAGTGACGAGTCCAAAATACTTTCTGAGAAGATCAACAAAAATCACTCTAAGTCTCAATTCCCGAACCAAATCCTGAACAAAATCTGGAACCGAACCCGACTTAACCCGGACAGTCAAAATCCTTATTGACCTGACCAAACTCTTGGTCAAACCCCTCCTCCATTCCATGTCCACGGTGGACTAAATCCTCATGCTAATTACTAGTTAATCATCATCTTTTGAATAGTACTGAAAGTCCCACTTTTCCCCAATTTGACAAGGGAGACTAGACCCACATTCATGGCCACGTATCCATCCCCTCCAATTCCATTTTGTCCCAAATTCTCTATTTCCCACTTCCTGCACAGCCCATCGCCCGACCCTCAACATCCGAACTCGACCACCACCGGCCTGCTCAACGACCGGCCGATCCCGACTCTCACTGTCGACCGCGCGAGCCACCACCGGCCTTCTCTAATACCCGCCGGCCGTTCCCGCCTCTGCTCGGCCTCCACCCCTGTTCTGACCGCCTTGCCCACACCGGTTCCAGCCCCGTCCGCTCGTCCGCGACCCATACCCCGACCGCCTCTGCCCAGACACCGCCCGCTCACCACCTACCGGAACCAAATCCGGGTCCTCGCCCATGCTCCGAACCACGCCAGCGCGGCTAACCCCGACGAGTCCAGACCCGTCTCCGACGAATTCACCGTCCCCGACCTCTCCGCGTCGTCTTCCTGCCCTCCCTGATTTCGAGCCAGATCCGGAACCCCAACCGCCGGTCACTCCCGTCGCCGAGCCAGCCCCGACGAGCCCTCTTGTGCCGCTCGATCCAGCCCGACCGCCCTCGGATCTTGCCGAACCTCTCCGACCTTCCTCGGACACCTCTGCCCTTCTCAAACTTCCCAGAACTTGCGTTTTAAGCAACCGAAAGTCGGCCTTGGAAAGTCGGCTTCAAATTTCCATTTTCAAGCCCAAACTCCTCTTTATTACCAATCTTGTCCAGAATTTTAATTAATTAACTTTATCTTAAAAACTTCCCACGTACTGAGTAGCAAGACTTGGAGTCACTTACGGGCCCAGAAACGAACCGGATAAAACCGAATATTACAAATCCACCCGACCCGACCTGTTTGACACCTCTAGTAGCTCTCATGGGTGGAGAGAATCACGGATGGAGAGAATCATGAACCAAAATCAGCATTTTCTAGATTTTCTTAGTTTCTTATTTCCAATTTCAAGCCTACCGTCCGTAGCATCTTGATCCAACGTTCCGTATTTGTTCTCATGTTCTCTATAGAGAAACGTTATCTATAGAGCCTACCTCATATGATAATAATCCTATTTTTAAAAATAATTTGGATTTTTTAAAAATAAAAAAATCTTAACTATATCTATGTGTTTAAGGTCTGCTATCTAACCATTAATAAAACATGATATTTTCATTTAAAAAAAAATTCAAGATAAAATCGAAAAATAACTTCTAATAGATAATCCTGAAATTATTTTTTTACAAATATGATATATTTTAAAATATAATTCGTATTTTTTAAAACAAATAATCTAGACTATATATATGTATAGGATTTTCTATCTAAGAATCTATATCTATATTAATTAAACATGCTTTGTTAAATTAAGGTATGTAAATTTCAAACGATTTACAAGATTTTACTTATCTAATAAAATTTATTAATTGAAATCATATATATATATTTTGATAGCTTAGTCATATATATAAATATCTTTATAATATTTCATAAATTATTTTAATTAAATCTTTATTCAAATAAAAATACTTTGTAGATATAATATTTTCTTATCAATGTGTCTAATAAATTTATTACAGTTATCCGTACATAGTACAAGAGTTAAACTAGTTAGTCGAGGCGGAGATATTCTAAAGATTAAATCTTGTACTCAGAGACTAGTCAATATATATTATACAAACCAACCATTTTCGAGTCACCACGTTGATTCTATCCCCGCTTGATTTTAATTTATTTTTCAACTCAAATAGATAATAACAACTTTATAACTTTTATTTTCCTTAATTAAAAATAATCTTCGGGTATAAAGATATTAGCAAACATCATAGCATATAAAGAGTTCAGAAATATATTATTTGATTTACTAAAATAAACACATTGAGATAATATCTTAATAATTAAATAGTGGTAGCATATAGGATAATTTGAAAAAAAAAAGTTGTTGATAACAATAAATGTGAATGATAAAAATGACGTTTTCAAATATGTGGTATATCAATTTGCATTCTTATAATAAGGTTTATAAAATATGCATTCAAGTATAATTATTATATCTTTTATTTATTTTTTGAGGTATATGAACTTTAAAAACAAAGTCACTCTTTTTTTCTAAATATGTTCATATATGAAAACTTATATTATATTTTATATATCAATATTAGATCATAAAATATGTAATTATGATTTAATATTTTAAAGTCAAATTGTCATACATGATGGTACAACAATAATGATAAGTCTACAAGCTGCTCCTCAAGGTTGTAATTATAGATATCTTTGTACCATTTTCCCTTATCCCTCCTGGATATATAGTGGATTAGAAACCCATTCACTCCTGAGCAAAACGAGTTACTTCTAAGAAAAAAATTCCAGTACATTCACATGTTATCTTCATCTTTAGATGATAAAATATTAAGGTCCGTCATCTTCTCCAGTCCAGCTTATTTCAAATATTTGAATCCTCTCATCTTTATCCTTGTATGCTTAAATAGTATTCGTCTGAAGCCTTTATGTCCTATTTCCCAAACTTCATTTATACGACAAACTGTCCAGACAAGAAATCTCAAGGCCAATGTAGTTTCACAGTTGATTATATAAGCACACGAAGCCCATGATACTAGAAGAATACAGAGGAAACATGAAAAGTTTGTTCAATATCAAGCCCCTTTTTCTTTTTGTTAAAAAGGGGCAAATCAAGAGATAGCTTTATTATTATTATAGGTCATATCCAGACATTGGCTACTTAAAACATGTCTAGATATTATTAAGGATCAAGAATGTTAGGATTCAGAAACTTACAGGGAAGACATTATAAACCATATGATTGTCAATATCAAGAGGTTCTCCCGCCTCCAAGCAAGAAGGTCTATGAGACGGAAAGCTATTTCTCAAGAACACTGTTCTAATTGATGTGTATCCAGGGAATACCTGTAACCACCATCCCCATTAAAGCCAACAAGAACAATAATGTTCACTTCAAGCGGCACCTGAAAGGGAACCTGCAGAAGACTAATTAAGTATCACAACTTGATAATAAAGTGCAGACTAGGCTTAGTGATTTAACACGAAGTAACTATCTAGGGACGAGATAGAAGAAAAGCCATAAAAGTAAGATTATGCAAAATATATTAAAACCCAGATCAATGAGCATAAGAGAAACAAGCTTATGGAAACATAAGAAATGTGAAATAGTCCAGCTATATATTCTAGCTGAGTTAAGACTAGATCTCAGTTGTGCATACTATTTACGTACACTCCTGCTAACAGCCTGACAGAGTAGAGTTTGCTATTCTCGGTTCTCACAGCTGCAAAGTTGTGATAGTAAGTCCCCAACATAGTCTAAGCACGCTAAAGGAAAGATCATCATGGTACATACTTCTCAAGATTAAAGCTACTAGTTGATTTTTCAAGAGCTAAGGGCAACCATCTGTGCTCAAGACACTTTGTACGCCGTCTTAGAAGTCCTTCAAGTTCATAGTTGAATCTAAACTCACCAAATTAGCTATCAAAGGCCCCAACTGGGATGGCCAGGATCTCGACGGAAAGCCCTGTGCCCCGCCACGGTCTCCACAAGCGATCCGATTTCGAGCAGGCTGGTTAGTACGTGTGAAGATGAACAGTCAAAATGCAACTGGAGGATTTGGCATCATTAATCCACAGGAAGGTTTACTCGTCGCTGAATCGCGTTGATTATCGATGGATTGACAGTGAACTCAGCCTTTGGATATATTTATGGAAACAATTAACATTTTATTTTTTTTGCCCAAAGAAACAATTAACATTTTATGAAATGCGTACGAGTGTAAGAGCAATTTTATGCGGAGTAGCAATAACGATTTCATTTTTTTATATAGTATCTTTCATTTGGTGAAAAATCTTAAAATACTACTACTCTGTTAGTCTATTTTCCTCCAAATGGAGAAGAAAGTCCCACAATCTTCAAATTATTTATACTCTAAATTTAACAAGTTCTTCATCATAGAGAATTATATTAATATCATTATTATTATAGTTATATATAAATTACTATTATAAGACCAATTAGGAGAAGACATGGTTTAATATGTAATTAATGCATTCTTCAAATAATTTTAAAAATATCTTCAAATTTAGAGAAATGAGTTTAACTTTAAAAAATCTTCTACACAAAATGCAAGAATTTTGAGCCTCTCCAAGATGCTCTAATTTCAGCACCCATTCATTTTTTTTTGGGGAATTAGTACCAAATGCCCTTATTTGATAATCCCTTTGCAAATATGACCTTTTTTTTTCGATTTGCAAAAACGCATAAAAATATTGCGATTATGCCTAAAAATATTACATTCATCCCCAAAATGGGTAATTTTTATCAAATAAAATAAAAAACGAAATATTTTTTAAAAAATCGAAAATTATTATTATTTTTAATATTTTATTTGAGAAATAAAATATTTTAACAAACTTTATTTTTTATCCAAATTTGAAAAAATATATAATAAAAAGATTTTATAAATATTTTAATGTTAAAAAAGATTTCGCTTTTTATCTATCCTTTTCTAAAAATTAAAGGAAAATTGAAAATCTTACCGAAATCCTCTTGGTGGGCCGAACAAAAAATCTTACCTAAAAAACAAAAAAAACAAACAAAAAGCAAAATCAACCAAATTTCTCTTGCTCGCCGAAATCCTGTCGCTCGCTCGCCGAAAAAAATCTTTTTATTGTGACAGGATATTTCGTTGTGTATGACAAGATGTTTACTCAGGGTGACAGGATGAATTTTACCCTACTTTGTGATGAAACGAAGATAATCACGGAGAAGGTTGAAACGAAGATAATCTTCAACAAAAAAATCTTCCATGTTTATTTACGTTTAATATTTTCAAAAAATATCTTCAACAATATCTTCCACCATATATTCTACAATATCTCATTGTTTCCGAAAAATCTTAATGTTCTAAAACTATTTTCTTATTTTATATTTTCTTTTTCTGTTTCTATTTTTTAATTTTGTATTTAAAAAGAATTTCCAAAATTTATGGCTAAATAATTTTATTGTAATTATCATGATTTTTTAATAAACTTCTATTTAAAAGAAAATACAAAATAATATAAATTTTATTGCAAAAACGCCCAAAACAGCATGATTCGCTATTTTTTTTGTTTTAAGGGGCATTTTTGCAAACCGTTTTTCTGGGTGGGGCATTTTCGCAAATTGCCCGTGTTTGTAGCAGCTAATGCCCAAAAAAGGTTGTAAAAATGTCTTTATTTATTTAAATTTGCATCAATATCCAAAATAATTGATAATAATGCCCCAAATCTAAAATTTTCCAATTTTTAAAAACAGTTTAATTATAACTTTTTTTTTCATCTACAAAATAAATATAAAGATATAAAAAAACAATGTAAAATATCTCTATTACATTTTTACCAAAATTGAATAAAAAAATCATGATTATTTCATTCCCAATCAAATCTTTGAAATCTCATTCAATTGCTTTTGAGAAGTCCTAAAACAGGAGTGAACTCTAAAAATTGCTACACACTTCCTCCGCTTAGAGTGAATCATCATCATCAATTCCCATCCTTTAATGCATCTCTCATGAAATTAGTTTGCATCTTATTTTCATTTTCGTCCTAAATTTTACTATTTTGCCGGGTTGAGTAATTTGAGCGAATGACATAGTTTGGAAACTTGGGAGTTTGGAAACCGAATGTAAACGGTGCAAATCTATATATTTTTGTATTTTTGAAGTAGTTGTTGACTTGTAGGTAGACATGTACAATTTCGGGCCAGACCGGCCCACCCGGCCCGCGAAAAAATGGGTTTGGACATAGGTGTTGGCCAGTATGGCCCGACCCAGCCCGCTAAAAATAGGGTCGGGCTTGGACAATGTAAAAAGCCTGCAGGCTTGGCCCGGCCCGGCTTGAATATTTATATTATTTTAATTATATAATAAATATTAACAACAATATTAACGTATTATTACATATTTTCTACTTATATATTATATACCAAATCATAATTGTATTTGTATCCCACATTCACTAGTATCGTCGATGTACTCATCTTACTTTTCTCTATCATCTCCTTGGATTGATTAGTTGTCAAATGTCAACTTGACTCTTGCACGTTGAAAATAAATAGTCATATTCGGGGTGGTTAAATGGAATGTGGCCTATCTTACGGGTGGTTTTAGGTGGTTTACCCCTCTTTATATTCACATGTTGCCTTAATAATCTCGTTTTTCTATATATGTTAGGAATAAGTTAGTTACAAAATTAGTACATGTTTAAATAATTTTGACCATTTAAAATTAAATTTAGTAATCGGATTTATGGACCCGATTGTTCCGCGGACAGCCCGGCCCGCATTTATGGGCGGGTACGGACAAAAATATAGGTTGGACAAAAAAATTTTTGGCTCGGCCCATGCCCGAAGTTGTACAAGAGGTTGAATATTTTGCATCTTTTCATCTGCTATTATGTAATTAACCCTTCAGGGGATGGTGATGTGTTTTTTGGTGTGTGATTGTTTACGGTTTTTGTACTATGATTGAGCCAAATCAATTGATTGAGTCATTGAATATTCAACCATTGATTGAGCCTAATCCAATTTAGAAAAAAAGTTTTATGTTTCTTTTTCTTTTCAGAATTATTTTCTATTTTAACGTTAAGTTTTACGGAAATTAACTTCTTCTTTTTTATTTTTAGAAAAATGAAAGATAAACAAGTTTAATTACAAAAATGTCTAAAGAAGGGTTCCCTTGCATTTTAGTCTAAATACGGTTATTTTTTATTTTACCAACTTTTTTCAGGGCATTCATGCAAATTAGCCTTTTCTGACAAATCTATGTATAGATATTAAAGTCGTAAGGATTGGAGTCACAACGTTGCATCACCTCAGATTTTTCCACATGTCTCCTCGAGGATGTGCCGCGTAGGAATTCGCCACATGTCGTTATATCATTAAGCCACATCATTTATTGTCATTTATGTATTTTTTTATGTATTAAGCCACATCGTATAGATTAAGCCACGTCATATACACATTGCATCCATGATTTTAAGAAATTCCATGTCATTTACATCGTTTAATCCATAGAAATTATATTTTTATTTTCATACTCTCCATCATCCTCAATCTCCTCCACCATAGCCAAGCCCACTCCTCTCTACTGACATCATGATAATTCCGTCGATCAATGTAAAAAAGGTTAAGGCACTAGAAACTTGAAATCATTTTTTGACGAACAAAGTCATGACTTTGTTTGCTCGGGAATGTGATCTAAGACTTAAATCTATTGAAGGTGGTCATTAGCGATCTCAATTAGAAAGAATCACTTGCGCTTGATATGTACCTTCTCTTGGTGGAGAAAGTTGTGACAACTTAACGAGGGATGAATTGCCTTCTCCGGATCCAATGAAGATAAGAATGACGAAGACATTTTCAATTGCTGAAGTGTTAAATGAAAGAGATGTATCTTTGATTTTTAGGATTGAGATTTGTTTCTCGGGCCAAACTCAATTTAATCTATAATTATAGAATCATTATAATAAAAACCGAGCTAGCCGAAATCAACAAGATCTCACATAATCTTTGAATTCCAAGTATGTAATGTTTATTTGAATTTTTTAGAATGAATTTCTACAAAATCCATATAACTAGTTGAAGACCCGTACCATGTACGGGTAATGGTCATTTGTTTTTGTTAATTTGTGTATTTACTATAATCTATACTGTATATTAATTCTTATATATAAATAGATTGAAATGAGAATTGAGAAGTTAAGTTAATTAATATGTATCTTTTATAGAACAAAATTTTAAAGATAGATAATATTGTTTCAAAGATAAATATTAGATGAGTATGCAAAGGGATAAAATTAAAGATTAGATAACTAAAGAAATTTTAAAGAAAAATAATATGTCTTTAAAGATAGATATTTGAATGGTAAGAAAAAAGATAAAATTAAGTAGATAATTAAGAAAAATAAAACATATAAAATTGTTAATAAAGTGGGGCCAGGATTAACGTGGAGGCTCGAAATTCTCTAGCTTTAATATATAGCATGGATGTGACCATCTATTAGGAGACACATCTTCATTGTTTTCTAAATCCTTCATTCAGAATATACTCTTTTTATACAAAAAGATTTTCCTTACAAAAAATAAGAAAGGTACGTACATATCTCTCTCTAAAAAAAGTTAGGCACAATACATAGTTTCAAAAAACGATTTAGGGTCTGATAAAAAAAAAAAACAATTTAGCGTTTGATTTTTTTCATTGTATTTTTAATATTACATATAACATGTAGGAAATAATTAATTAAGTGGGAAAGATCGGATAACTAACAATAAGTGCAAAGGGATTCATGTTAGGAAACTCGATCAAAGAGCATGGCTAAAGAGATCATAATGAAAACATAAATGAAGGAAACTTTATTTGATTGATTTATATATAGTGTACTAAATCAAGCATGACCGTACTTACCATTGATATTGGTCTTGATCTTGTTAATTAGTCATTTATGTAGTCAATGCACATCCGTACTAATTCTTAATGCGCATTCAATTTGATTCTTAAAATATATTGAAATACAAACATAATTTTACTTAATGCACATTCATACGTAAAATTGAAACACAGATATTCAAACGCTTATAAATATTCACCACACACAGGTTAAATTATCAACGTAAAGTTTAACACCACCAACACACAAGTTTGCTCAAAAACTACCACACAAAGTTTGTTCAAAAACTACCACACACAAGTTTAAACATACCATACATTAACAAATATTCATGTCTTCTTAAAATTATCAGTTCAAATTAGACCTCTTTGGTCTCTTCTCTTTCTTCTTATCTTCATCCCTTTTTCTCTTCATTTGAAGCCCTTCCTTCTTCCTCTTCATGTCTTCAACAAAAGAGCTATTAACGTTGTCCTGAGTTCATTCAAATCGCTGGTGAGCAAACTACGACAGTATAGTTGCCTCAACCAAACATTTGTGTATTGGACTCATCTCTCTTTAACCCTATTTCCAAATCGACCAAGGAATTCCACAAACACTTCTCTCTATAAACAAAACACACAGACATCATTATGAATAACACACATACACTTGATAAGAAGCACACAAACATGTTAAAAAGAGACACACATACATATAGTTCCATACTACAGAGACATAACATGATAGAGTACACACACATTGTTATAAATAACACACATACAGGTTTTAAAAAGAAACACAATCATGACATTTGGGACACAAAAATACTTAAAACAACACAGACATAACATGCACGAGTACACATCCATGCTTATAAACATCACACATACATGTTTAAAAAGCAACACAAAACAGGAATATTATATGCAACACACAGACAAATGTACAACTAACATGAATTCGAAATAACACACATAGATCTATTATGTACAACTCGGAAAAACACAACACACAAACACATTATATGCAACACACAGACAAATGTAATAAAAGACACAAACACTTCATAAAGAACCTCACAGACACATAACATAAAACCACAAAAATACATACTATGTACAACTTGGAAAAACACAATACACAAACACCTTATAACGTAATACATAGACACTTGATCTGGACTACACAGACATTCGATCTGGACTACACAAACATGAGTTTCACATGAGCTCAAAATAACACAACACACACGACACAGTATTCGACATGCAACACGTTATACAACACCCCCACAACAAAAAAACAACAAAAATCAATACCAGGTTCAATATTGAATCGACGATCTTCTCTCCTCTTGGCTCGTTTTTCTCTATCCGACAAAATACGCCTCGATTGAGCAGCATCGGCTTCATAACATAAAACAAAACGAACAAAAACACCATTAGAAAATCTAAAACCCTAATTTCAAACATCTACTTCAACTCTTAATCGAATGTAAGAAGCGAACAATGGAGAACAAATTCAAAACGAATTAAAACCCTAGCCAGGAATTTAAAAACAAATTCAACGAGTTTTAAATTTGAATTTTACACATTTTTAACTACTCGGATTGTACCAATGTTATGTTATTTGCAACATTTTATTCAATTTAAAAATAAATTAAAGTTTAATATCATAATCTATTTTTTCGGTGCGTAAAATTTTATCGTAATCCCGTGAAGGACAAGGGCCACTAGTCTGGAAAATAAAAACTCAGGTGGGTGATCAAAAAACCCAACACACAAATCAAAGAAATACTGCTATTGTTATATTTCCAGCCCAATGGTAATGGTTATAAAACCGTTCAATACCCGGGAATTGACAATCATCGTGTGAATCTAAATTCAATAAGAACTGGCATCTACAGTTTGCTCACTCAAACCATTGGGTACTACACAACCATAACCAAGTCAGCAACCAAACAATCATCGTGTGAATCTAAATTCAATAAGAACTGGCATCTACAGTTTGCTCATTCAAACCATTGGGTACTACACCACTGTAAACAAGTCAGCAACCAAACGCCGTCTTCTTCATTTGATTACTCCACCTCATCTTCTTCAATCCATTACTTCACCTGCCTCAACAGTACCAGACCTCAGCCGCTTTCGTGCATCAGAAGAACTCAAGATGGTGCGCCAGCCCCTACGTCCCTTGTTCAAGAACAAGACAGCAACCGAGATGTCACCATGAATAGCATGCCTCTGCTCCCTGGGCATTGCGCATAGCTGTTTGTACGTTGTTACGCCGGCTGGGGCCATTGTCCTTACTGCTTGCATGACTGCAGCTTTGCGACTCCCTGCATTAAGGGGCATGATGAGATAATCTGGATCACACATTAAACTAATGATGCAGAATGATTTACCAATTTGAGATCAAAAGAAAACAACACTAGTTTCTTCTCATCATGTAGTCACCCTTTGAAAAAAAAAACAAATCTCATCAACTAGTCACCCTTTTAAAAACAAAGTGCAAGTGGTCAGTATTTGGTATCATTTGCCATGACCCATCTTATTACTTCGAACATAACAAGGAAGTAAGGAACATACACCATCTCCACACAAAAATCAACACTATACAGAACTCCTTTTTAGGCCCTGTTTTCATCTATACTATTCTACTCTTCTCCCTCCTATACTATTCTACTATTCTACTCTTCTAAGCTATCTAATTTCCAGCCATCTAAAGTATTTCAGCCATCTCAGCTATCTAATTTCCATCTATACTATTCTACTCTTCTCCCTCCTATTTGCACTAACCATACAACAAGAAAATAAATCCATTAAACATAATTAACAATTTACCACAGAACAAAACATGAAGCATTAGCACTAGTAAAAGATTACCGCATGAGGGCTATTGTTGACCAGACGAAGAGCATCTGCCATGTTTTCCCACAGACCACTAGAAGCAAAAATAACAAATAAATCCCCAGGTCTTATATGGTGCTCAGTGATGTCTGGAGTTGCAGAGACGAAAGGCATTTTGTCTAGGTCGTCAAGTCCAAATCTGTCCTCGTTGAACTGCGGATCCTTCATGTACAAATCACCTATAGCTTTTGAAACCTGCACCAAGAATGAACTCAGTCCCAAACAAACTTATGCCAAAACTAACAACACCAATAAACTCAGTCCCAAACAAACAGAATTTAAATCTTTTATGCACTCATGAACTACCCTACAAGTATGCACAAAATCAGTTATTATAATTGGGTTGCCTGCCGCTCACATGAGAATGAACTAAGCCAAAACAAGAGCTGGAAAGTGGAAATAAACATAACAGAAGATGCATATATCCTTTACTGACCTTAGTTACGCCCATGACTGCATATGTTCCATCATGCATCAACTGGATGATATTAGGGTGAGGGTGTGTCATACACAGCTGGTCTCTATGAACTGGATTGAGATTCACATCATGCAATTCTGACAATTCAACAGGATCAACACCAAAGTATGGTGTATACCTTCCAAGAACAGCTCTGGAATTTCCTAAATTTCCTATGAGCAGTGATCCTTCCTTCAGAACGCCAATAAGACAGCAGGATCCTGATCTTTCAAGATTGGGCATATTCCCCCTTTGCTGAGTAACCAATGCAGTGAAACCAGCCTCTGTTTGTTCATAAGCTACTCTTATGGTATTTTGAGTTACTACAGTGTCGAAGTTGTCTGTATAACAAATGATACAAAAGGCATTGGATCATCATAAAATCTACCAAGATTTTCACATCAGCTAGCAAAAACAAGCAGAAACCCTAGGAAAAAACAGTAGAAGTCACCAAACCATCGCTATCACCGATTCACCAAACCATCGCTATCACCGATTCACCAAACCATCGTTACCACAAAAACCAGCAGAAATCACCAGACCATCGCTATCACCGATTCACCAAACCATCGCTATTAAAAAAACGCAGAAGTCAAAAGGCTTGCTACAAGAATTGACCGATTGCGACTTCAGCAGTCGAAACCCTAGAAACTTCCCAAAAAAGTCTGAGAGCGACAAGAAGCATACCTTTAAAGTGCTGCAAGAAGCTCAGATTGACGTACTCAGAGGCGTAATGGCCGCCATGGCCGTCGTAAATCCCCACAAATGTGCCGAAGGCGCCAGAGTCCACCTTGATCCCGTACTTAGCAATGTTTCCATCAGTCCTGGCCGTCGAAAAGTGGCCGCCGGAGCACTTCTTGAACTTGTCGTAGGAGCATACTCCGTCGTCGCCTTCGTTAGATCCACCGAGGCGGATTTTCACGCGGGCGAAAAGATCCCTCAGAGCTTTCGCCATGAGTGAGGAGGAGCGGAGAACTGCGAGAAGAGGGGTGTTTTAGTCGGGAAGACGAGCAAATCCACTGTTGAGTATCGCCAGCGCCCGCCTACAAATTCCTTTTCAATTACTGTATTTTAATTAGTTTGACCCCCGAGACTTTTTTTTTTTTTGTCGAAGTTTGACCCCCGCTGGTAAGGAAAATAATACATCCACGAATTCGTTTATTTGAAGAAAACCATAATAAAAGTAATTTATAAAATACAATACACGTTCAATAAAATTTAGATTCTGAATTATATTTCACAAAAATAGTTTCTGATTTTATTTTTATTTTTATTTTTATTCGGGTATTACTTATGGATAATCAATATTTTTTGTAGGTAGACAATTTAAATCTAGTAGATAAAAAATAAGGATATTACAATACTTCAATACACGCTCAACAAAATTTTAATTCCGAATTATAGTTCAAAAATTACTTTTTGATTTTCTTTTGTTCTTTATTGGGATTTTATTTAAGGATATTCAAATTTTCTTGTATTGAAGTTATGTAGTCTATATTCTCTAGATTATATTTGTGAAAAAGTAATTTTTGAATTATATTTTAAACATATAATATTTGTTAAAAATTAATTCGCCAATTATAATATTTAAAAATGACTTTGTGATTTTATCTAGACTTTTTTATTTGAAAGATCATTTTTTTATTAATAAAAATATAGATTTTATGAAACAAAATCTTATACACATAGATATAGTCCAAAGTATTTGATTTTTAATAAAGATCTTAACTACAATTCATAGTTATAAAAAATCTGAATTATATTTCAAATATATACTATTTTTTAAAGCTTTTATGTAGGTACTAAAGTAGCTAGATAATGTGACTCATTTCATATTATGATGATACATGCATTAAAATATACAAAACTATGGTAAAAAATCGCATTATTTTATATATCAAACTAGGTTGATGGTCAAGCCCGTGCGATGCACTCGCCTGTATTTTTTTTTTCAATATAACTTACTTGTATTATGCTAAATCTCATAATATCTCATTTATATGGACTACTATATATTTTTTTATATATAGGTTTTTAAAAATAAATTATGTATATATATATATATATTAGTAAGAGAACAATCTTTAAAATATTTACCTTGAATGTATTATTTTCTGTATTATTAAAAAATATTTGATTTGCATGTGTTAGATAATATTTTTTATAGATACTATGGATGTGTGAATATCAATATATAATAGAAGACTAATAATTATTTTTGTAATATATGAAATACCCACAATTACTATTTTTTTTTTTTAATCCAATTATGATAAAAAAAAAATTTGTAGTATTTACAAAAAGTTGGATGGGAGCCGAGCAACCAATTGCGCTCCCACGCCCTTATTCAAGGTAAAACATAACCTATGTAAAATAAAAGACCGAATGTTCGCACTAGAGGCATGACTCTGAGCAACCCGTGTGACCCTAGACAAAAAATCAATAGCATCACTTCCCAATTCTCCAAAAGTGGAGAAAGCGAAGGCAATGAAACCGTATCCATTTTCAGCACATTTGGAAGCATACTTGCTCTTCTTTTTGGCGACAGCCTTAGCCACAGCAGCCCCAGGGACGAAAGCATCAACACCTACACCAGTGAAGGGGGAAACACCGGTGACATCCAAGCAAACGTTTTTACCCCTGTCCCAGCCATAAACAAGAATATCTGCGGGCCTAAGATCGGTACCTTCATCAGACAAAAATCCCAGGGGCACCTCCTTTTTGACAACAACCCCGGCTTGGGCACATATATCACCCAACACATCTCGGACAAGGTTGTGGCGAAATTTAATACCAATGTCATTGCCACAATGAACGGCATGATCCCCAAAACAATCCATGATCTTGGAAGAGCAGCAAGGACAGGTAAAATCAGCAGGATACAAAGGGATTGCAAGACGATAACATAAAACACACCTATACTGCCTTGGGTGCATCGTCTGACCCAACCCTTCAATAGGAATTGTTCTCAAGAAATCCAAAGAGTGCGGCGCCTGATTGCTAATAAGAATAGCCTTTTCACGAGCACTAGGACTGTAACTAGTCACTAAACCTCTCTCCACCATGTCAAAGTACACTGTAGCCAATTTTTTCATAAATGGGGGGGCTGGTATGACATGACAAAGGTCACGAGGGTCGAAGTTACACAAGTCCTGAAAGCTGTTCAAGGCTGACTCACAAGTAGGGCCCAACTCAGTAACACCACAATGGCGAAGCAATCTGTCCTGGAGACCGAGCGACTGCAACCGCGACGCGACTAATTGTATCAAATAATTTTGAAGAGTTTAGTAACATCTATAAGAAGAAAGTGTATTTTGAATTAGTTTTATCTTTTATCTTTAGACTTTATGGTATTGGATTTAATTTATTTAGTTCCCCACCCCTAAATATTAGTTTATAAAAACAAACGGTCAACGAAAGACAATTAGCGATAAACTAAGAATTATCGTTATTATCTTAACAACATATAGAGAAAATTTAAAATTTGGAGAAAATGAAGTAAGGAAAAAAAAACATAAAACCCTTATGCATGGATCATTTGTTATGATTGATCTCTTAAGATGAATTATGTGTAGTAACATGGTATGTATAAAATCTTATGGAAATGAAATGATGTATATGCATTTTATAATAGAATCATCTTAATTAAAATGAATGTGGTATTGCACAATGCTTATCCTGTATCATGAAATTAACTGAACTATTGGATAAAGATATGCGTCAACTATGACATATGATTTTCTTTTAATTGTAATCGAAAAATCTCTCAATAAGCATAGAACATTTTTTTAACGGATGTAACACTTAATTTTATTTAGTACATGTATATTTTACAAATAATTTTGTAAGTTCGGGCAAGATTTTATTTAATACATGTTTATAAGCTCAGATAATTAAATAAATCGCAGCATTCTTGAGAGGTCAATAGTGAACCAGTTATGATATACATTTATTAAAATGAGAAAGACTTCTATAAGAAAGAGTCTTAGGGTGAGAAATAGGAATAGATCTCTACCATTGGATTACGCCAATCTGTACGGTCGAGATTCGCTCAAAACAAATTAAAAAAATTGCAAAAGGAAAACAAATTCAATCGTGGTCTTCGCTCTCTTCCTACCGTCGCTCTCCAATTGCTCGCCGTCTTCGCTCGCCTTCCTCGCCTCCTTCATCTACCTCATTGGATCTCCTCCTTCGAGGACGAGAGCCATTGAACCATCATCGACCGCTCCCTCTCGATCCCTCCCCCAAGGCGAAATCTGCAATCGACGACGAATTACTAGAGAACGAAGATGAAGGCGGCAGGCTGGTATGAGGAGAGCTCGCCATGGCCGACGAAATCGAGCTCGCCATTGGAGTCCTCCGCCTCTACTTCCGTCTCCGTCAGATCCACCGTGAACGGCTCCTCTAGATCCGTCTCCTCCGGCGACGCCTCCCCCGTGGTTCCGTCGCTTAGAGGTTTCAAGAGTCGATGAGGTTTCAATTGACAGGTTGTGATAATGGTGGACGTCTTGCGCCGAACAGGTTCGAAGGTCGTCATTGCCTCCATTGAGACTCTTATGATGCTCTCCCGGAGCGGCCTGGTCTTGAAATTGCTGGTGGCGGTTCGGATCTCAAAGAAGCTGTAGATGTGAGGATTTTCCGAGAGGGAGATGTGGAGGCCGGAGAAGGAGCTCGTGACTCGGCCGGCGTAGAGGGTGGCTCCGCCTGCCTTCTTCCTGTTTTGTCCTTCTTCATTTCCGCCTGCCTCCTTTCGTTTGGTTTTCCAAGTCGATTAACAAGCTTGGTTTCAGAAACTTGTTCGTCTTCTTCATATGGATCGATTAAGAAGCATGTCCAAGTCGTTTGGTTTCAGAAGCCTATCTTCAAGATTAAGCTCTTGGATTTGTTGCAGGCAACGCACAATTTCAATGAGCAACGTTTTTCTTCTTCTTTTTCTTACATTAACTTGATTTCACAGCTAACACTTTTTCAAGATAGGTCTTGTTTTTTTTTCAGCCAATCAATCTCAACTTCACAACTAACTCTCATTTGGTTAGTGTTAATTGAGCTAATTGCTATCAAGTGTAAAGAGATTCAGAGCTTGGATCTCTCCTATTTGCAGGTCCGTTTTGTTCTCTGTGCTACTGGTTAATTATGCTAGGGTTTCCATCTAATCTTGAGTTTGGATTTGAATTGTTGTGCATATTACAAGTGCGTGTTTGCCTGCCATTTTATGTGGAGTATAAACGTCATGATCATTGAACAAATAATGCACAACTATTGTTATGGATTTGTTGTATTATGTAGCATTTTTTTTGAATTCGTTGTATTATGTAGCATTACTTTGATGTTGAAGATAACTTTTTGGCTATGCTAAATTGAATGCCACATGGAATTGGATTCTCTGTTCGATGATCTGTTTGACTTGACGGACCGGGCCCAAGTCCCTTGGAAGGGGGCGCCGGAGAGGGTGAGAGCCCCGTCGTGCCCGGACCCTGTCGCACCACGAGGCGCTGTCGGCGAGTCGGGTTGTTTGGGAATGCAGCCCAAAGCGAGCGGTAAATTCCGTCCAAGTACCACGAGGGAAAGATGAAAAGGACTTTGAAACGAGAGTCAAACAGTGCATGAAATTGTCGGGAGGGAAGCAGATCGGGGTCGGCGATGCGCCCCGGTCGGATGCGGAATGGCCACTAGCCGGTCCGCCGATCGGCTCGGGGCGTGGACCGACGCGGATTGAGGGGGCGGCTTAAGCCCGGACACTCGATCGTGCCCGAGCAACGTCATCCCAGCAAAAAGAACTATTTTTTCAGTCGTTCTGGCTAGAAGTTTATCTTTGAACCCATCCAGCTATACAAACTTTCACATGGATGTTGCTCCACACAAACAAATTGACCATAGAGTTGTACAAATTTGACCATTGAGTTGAATAAATTTGACCATTGAGTTGAACAAATATTGATGAACAAATTGACCATAGAATTCAACACATTGGCAATAGAGTTGAACAAATATGAATGAACAAATTAACCATAGAGTTGTACAAATTTGACCATTGAGTTGAACGAATCTGACCATTGAGTTGAACAAATATTGATGAACAAATTGACCATAGAGTTGAACAAATTGGCAACAGAGTTGAACAAATACGGATGAACAAATTGACCTTAGAGGTGAACACATATTGATGAATAAATTGACATTAGAGTTGAACAAATTGGCCATAGAGTTGAACAAATTGGCAATAGAGTTGCACAAATATGGATGAACAAATTGACCTCAGAGGTGAACAAATTGACGATAGAGTTGAACAAATAGTGATGAACAAATTGATCATAGAGTTGAACAAATTGACAATAGAATTAAACAAATTGGCAATATAGTTGAACAAATTAACCATAAAGGTGAACAAATTGCCAAAGCGAAATAAACTATACGAACTTCGGCTGCTATAAAATATGACATGAATGCGCAAATTGACCATAGAGTTGCACAAATGAGCAATAGAGTTGAACAAATATGATTGCACAAATCGGCCATAGAGTTGAACAAATGAGCAATAGAGTTGAACAAATACGGTTGCACAAATCGGCCATAGAGTTGAACAATGTTTGGACGCGCGTTGTATCCGTGTTTTCCGAAAAATACGAGAAAAATTTGCCCGTGGCAAAATTTTTCCTTTTTTTTCTTGAGCACTTGATCTCTCCTCATCCAATGGCTATGATTCATTCCTATTTCCTACCATAATATTCATTCCTATCGGATTCGGACCCTATTAAAATATGTGAAACTTATCCAGTAAGAAATATCATATTACAAAGTGACAGGGAGATACGAATTTTGCTAAGTAACATACATATCAGGTACAACAAACAACACCAACATGAGAAAGGGGGAGTGAAATATGGTGATAACATCAATATATGTATTCATTTTGTCCTACAATGGAGTAATATATACGGTTGGAAGAGATTACATATTCCATTATTTCAAACAGGTATACCACATTGCCCTCAAAGGCCGAGCGTGGCCCAGATCGTGTGCAATCGAAGTACTTGAGCAGACCAGAGTCATGATCACTAACAACAGTGACGGTTTCCCCGACAGAAAAGCCCAATGTGCATGGCAATAGGTATTCACAAAACACATTAATTAATAAACATTGGTAAAGGCTAGGGAGACACCAAACATAAGTTTTGAGATAAGAACAAACCATACAAATTTACTCAAAGATTGCAAGGAAAAGAACTAATTTATATAATGTATAAGCCATGTAGCCATATTTCAAATTTTAAGAGATCAGCCTTTATCGTAAAGAACCCTGAAAAGGGTCCATTTGAAGAGACAAATGCACCATGCATGTTGAGACTCCACACATTTAATGACAACAACTCAAGAAAAGTGCACTATCTCCCTCTCTACAGACACATAACATGAAGACCAAAATCTCAAATCACAACTGAGTTCAAGCTAAGAATTAGTGTGCAAATTAAGCATACTAATCATATTAATAGTGATTGGGTCGCCTATTTACGCAATATTGCGAATGAGATCTAAAGAAAGCAAG